>JAOUZG010000678.1:1126150-1149766 GCA_026289955.1 Argiope argentata | reverse complement strand
ATATAAGGATAAGGATGAAGAAGAGTCAGAAAAGAAATCGTCATCAGTCTGAATGTATCAAAGAGGAATTGAAGAAATAGCAGCATATTGCACAAGGATAAGGACGATGAAGAAGGGTCAGAAGAGAAATCATCAGCAGTCTGAATGTATTCCGGATAAATTGAATAAATAGCAGCTTATAGCATAAGGATAAGGATGATAAAGAAGAGCCAGAAGAGAAATCATCAGCCTGAATATATCACGGATGAATTGAAGAAATCGCAAAGTATAACAAAAGGATAAGAGCATATGGATAACAGCATATAGCATAAGGGTAGCATAAGGAAGAGTCAGAAGAGAAATCATCAACAATTTACAAAATTTTACAAGCCCTCTGAACCTAAAGAATATCAGTCGAATACTGTTCTGAATATTTTTCTGGACATTACTCAGATGAAAGCTGTATCTAACGAAAGTTTGCTTACTTAATAAGACCGATAAAATTTAAATATTTTTTTAAAATAAAATATTTATGGATATTTTTAGTCTTGCATATTGCATTGAATTTTCTGTTGTGAATAACAACGAATGAACTATTTGAATGGTATCACGTGTTCATTTTTTTTATTTTATTGCTTTCTCAAATTTATAGAATCATATCGTTTTAGATGAATTTTGGATACATAGATCATTCTGATGGAACAAATTTTGGCTTGGATTCAAAGTGATCATTACAAACGGTTTTCCCTTAACTATAAAACAACATTTCTTTAAATAATAATAATGATTTGAAAATAACCACCAACATTGAAAGGTTTAATTGAAATCCTTTCCTTTTGCTTTTAGTACAAGGTACAAGTTAGTGTCCAAATTTTTATCCATGAATTAGCGAATTGTAGAATTCTTTTGGTAAAAGAATTCTACAATTCGCTAATTTCATGGATAAAAATTTTAACACTAACTTCCAAAACCCTAAATACGAGAAATAAAATTTTAAACAAAAATTATTTTTGAAGCTTAAGATATATCGTATACCATACAGTTGAAATTTATAAACATCCACAGTGTTCTATTTACAGATGCGCGTATTTTATTTCTGCAAAATTCATTAGAATATGGAAATATTTTCTGTTACCTCCAGTCTCATGTTTACACATCCCAGAAAATCATCAATGTTCTCCCCAGTACTTGTGCGTGCGGATTGGGCAATCTGTTTAAAATATCTGAAATACAAAGGTTATAAAATAAATAAGTTTTCTGGTAGCTTTTAATGATTAAAGAAGGGGTTTAATTGTCATCTCATTTGCAAAATACAGGGTGTTCATTAATTATTGTCGGGGTTCCCGCAACTCATAACTTTTGAATAAAAAATGATTCGCAAAAACCGATTTCGTATTCGTAAATTACAACTCAAAGAATTTTATTAATGGTATTAAAGTGCACAAAAAACTTATATTAATTCTTGCACAATTTGCATTTTGTAGGCATTCAGCTGAAGGCGATTATGGAGAAAATTCCGTATTGTCGTATGTGGCACATGTAACTGCACAGCTGATTGTCTCGTTGATTATCGTGGACTACGAGTAAACGTTTCTTGGATGCGATCAACATTTTCCCGCGAAATGCTCTGCCTTCCCGCTCCCTTTCGGTGTAGAAAGCTACCAGTTTCCTGAAATTGTGTTAACCAGCGTCTGATAGAATCATCCGAAGAAGGATCTTTCCTCTCCGTGATCCTGAAGCGACATTGAGTAGTTATGACTGATTTAGTTTCGGAAAACCACAATACACACATTGCTTTTTCTTGCACGGTTGCCATTTTTAGTTATGACGTCATAATTACCCAGACTGCAAATGCGCTGAGATTGCATTGTTGTCACGTAAAATTCTTTGAGTTATAATTTACGAATACGTAATCGATTTTTTCGTAATATCTTTTATTTCAAAAGTTATGAGGTACGGAAATCATGGCAATAATTAATGAAATTCCTGTAGATCGAAACTTACCTTCCTAAACCTTTCAAACTGGAAACTTCATTTAATTTCCTGGCTGCATCGAAAACTGATGATTCATCATCATGATCCCTGTAATGATTTTTTTATCATACATTATAAACTGACGACATTTATACATCAAAATGAACATATTAAGGTATAAAAAAAAGGAAAGGTAAATCTAGATTATGGTAATTTTCCCCCCCAACATCTGAATTAATATTTCAAATTACAAATGCTAACATATTTACTTTTATCGTCCATAGATGGCAGCACACTCTTAATAATAATATGATGTCTAATTTTCATTTGCTATAATAAACTGATTAAGTAAATTGATTTGTTAGTAATAATAAATGAAAATTCATTTAATTCAAATTTTTCTTATATAAATCAGCTAATTTTCTTAGAATAATTCCTGAATTAAGAAGTAAATAGCACTCCTAATATAACAACAAAGGATCTGTTGTGTTAAAGCAAATAATTAGAAATTTCCACATATTTATGTTAATATTATTCGTATGGAGGGAAAAAATACATTAATCAACTTTTTAACAATTTGTGCTGTTATTTGTCTCTAAAAGGATAAAATTTTCACTTTAGTGAAAAAAAAGAAACCTATAACCAAAAATTTAATAGCACAAAGGGGAGGGGGAATTGAAAGAAAGTCGTATTATGCAGATGCTAAGAACTGAATACTACGCATTAATTTTTAAAAAAAGGTTGTTTTCTGATTTAGTTAAACCAATTTAGGTAACTTCAACCAGCGCCATCTAGTGACACAGAAAGTGTATGGAAGCAAAATAAATATACATAAATTCCCCAAAATTAGATAAATAATGAATAAAAATTGTTAGGATAAATCTTTCTCGTATTATTTATCATCTCTTTCATGGAAATAGTATCCATTCATAGATATTAGTTTACGAGAATCTAGTTTTTACTTAAATCATTCATTCCTTAAATCGTATAATAATTTCAATTTTTTATATATATAAGCACTTTGGAAACTGATAGCAAGAATTAAAAACAAATTAAGGATTTTTGGTATTTTTATATTTAGGCATAAAAATATTAAATAAAATTCAGAGACTCAGAGTAAGGGTCGATCATTTCCAAGTATTCTAGTCCTACTAATAAATATTCATGGAAATTGAGTTCATTTTCCAAGAAAAAGAAAGACTGTCAGGAAGCGAAGACACTGATGAACTCTTTTTGTCATAGCATAAAGTGTAGTGGTCCAACTAACGGAGTATCTAATGCTTACATGTATGATTTCTCTTTGTAAAAATTAAAAATATAAAGAAAAATAATTTAATTTTTAAATAATAACAATTTAATTAATGTTAGAATAAATATTAAATAATTTTAGAATAGATAATATATATCCAACAAGCTAAAGTCGAAAAAAAAAATTCCAACAATCATTATTAATAGGAAAATATTAACAAAATTCCTTTTAAAAAAAGATTTTTATATAGCGGCTGTACCTGATAATTACGGATCTTTTTAATTTAAATCGCCATTAATTATTAAAATAACAAGTCAAAAGTGAATTTAATTTTTTTTTCATTTAGAATTGAATTTAACGATTTTAGTTGCGAGAAATGCTTGGTACTCAATATAGGGAAATACTGCGCTGAAAATGGATATAATCGATCTGAATTCAAAATTTAGACTTAAAGTCAAGCTTGAGATGTTTTAAATTTCTCGACTTAAAAAAAACTATTTTATGAACACAAATCTTAAGGAATCTAATTGAATAAATTTGGTGTGTGGTCTTTTCACCAAAAATAAAAATATGAGCACAATTTTCCGCGAAATCCATCAAAAATAACAAAACGCACACTGCTCTATATTGTTCTGGAAAATATAAAATCCATTAACAAATTGTACTGCGAAACTTCCAAATTACTCAATAACGCATAAAAATGCTTTATACTACACGAAAACACAAAATTACAATTAGCGAAATACATCAGGAGCGTGCACAAGTGAAGAACTTGTAGTAGACAGTAGCACACAAACAAGTGTGCTACTTGTCGATATTAAAAAGTCTGAACTCAGAAAAATGCTCAGTGATCTTTCAGGAGATACACACTCAAATCATAAGCTTCGTTCAACTCAGCTTGAGCTAAACTTAACCTCTTGTCTGTAAGCCTATGCTTTTGTAATACAAATACCAAAGTATAGAAAATTCCAGACCAAGCGTTGGAACTCGTGTCTAAATAGAACAAGATTCCCAAATAATTTTTTCCAAATGGTAACTAAGTTTCTGGGTCATTAATTTACTTATTATATTATCTATAAAATTATCCTCCTAACCAGGAAGCTTACTGCACAGAGATATAATATTACAAATTCGTAATTATATTACAGAAGTATTTGAAAGTCCGGGAAGAAATATTTCAGATATTTGAGACAGGAACTTCTGTTGCCTTGGGTGCGATGTAATGATTATTGCATTTGTGCCGTAAAGAAAGGATAAGAACTGTATATTTCGTCTACATGAAATTATGTGCTACAAAGAGATCATTTGTGGTATATTATGCCTCAAAGATTGGTTCACATCGGCATCCTAGCACAGACGTAGCGCGTTTTTCTCGTGATCTGGACGTCCCGGTTCTTCTGAATACTATCTGAGATATATACGAATATGCTCCCCTGTAAAAAGGGGCTGTGCAAACGAATGTGTGAGTGTGTAGCTAAGTCGTACTCTTGGCCCTAGTTGGCGCTACTTCAAAAAAAGAGACGCTCATTCGGCTTAAAATCGCTGCTGGTCGTCAGCGCGCCTGTCATTGGCAAGTGCCATTAATAACAACAACAACAGGTTCACTAGATATAGGGACAGATACAGACAGTTCGATTCTTCACATTCCTAAACTATAAAAAACAGACAATTGCTCTGATGTTTCATATATGGCAAAAATATTGAATTTGTGTTTTTATACAGTTCGCTTTATTGCGATTGTGTTTTAGGTAATGCTCTTTGCATATTATGATTTTTTTACAGTAAATTAAATTATTTTAAATCAAGGAGAAACATTATTACTTGCATATCCTTTCACAAGTAAAAGTTAGAATACTATGAAACAAAACAATCAGCATAAACTCCATCGAACAATCGAAAAACATGACCGAATAATCTTTTAAAAAATTGAAAAACTAATAAAAAACATTTGAATTAATTATATTGTCAGATAAGCATTCTTTACTTATCCTGTCACCACGCAATGCTAATTACATTTATTGTCCTTTTTAATGTGTTTATCGAGACAAAAAATAAACCTCGATTAATGGTCAGATGTAGGAATGCCTTTTTTACATGTTATCACTACTTAGTGATAATTAATTAAAAGCTAACTGTCACCTAGTTACAAAGTATGCGAAAGAAAAATAACAAATAATAATCTAATGAAAATAAAAAGTTCCCAGCTATTATTGAGGAATTACGCATTCTTTTGCACGAAAAATCAATATTGCTATTTTATTAAGCACTCACTTTGCAAAATCAGAAACCAATTTTTTTTCTGTTACAATTTTTGGCTGATCCTTTTATAAGAACAAGATATAATTCTGTAATGAATAAATTTTTTCTTCTGTAAATGGAATTATTTATTATTATAAGGATAGATTTTTCTCTATAAATTTTCTTAGGTGATAGATACATTTTGGACATTGAAACATTGTTTATCGTCCTAGGTCATCAATTAGGTATTTAAAATATTTTGCTCATGGTCCTTTTCATTCTTTTTAAAGACTTTTTTTCAATATACAAATACAAAATTGTTAAGTGAACATTTATATATTGATGAAAAACTAATGACGTTATCAATGCTTTTCACAAAATTAAAATCGTTTTTATAGTGTTGCCAATAAAAATTATTTAATGTATGTTTCTCGCCTTTCAAATTTATTCATCATAGAAAATAAGCCATATAATTGTTTGATAAATGATTTCTGAATGAAGCAAAACATACTATGTAATTGTATTCATATTTCACTCATGCAGTGTAGTGCTCTGAGAATAGAAAAAAAACATCTGCTTTTTCAAAATCGTAAACAGTGGCAAAAAAAAAAAATTAGGATTTTGTTTCAAAATAAACAAACTGATTAAAAACAAATTTCTTTCCCATTCTTTTTGAACGACCATATTTCTTTTTATCTTTATTCTTTTGTCAACTATTGATATTCTTTAATTACTCTGGGTTTCTGTATTTTCTTGCATATTTTGATATAACAGGATAAATTCTATTAAAGCAAGATTTTAGAAACTTACAGTGATTGATAACCATTTTAGATAGTCGGCTTTTATTAATTCAGATTATATTATATTATAACACTATACAATACAGCCGTACTTTATAATAAAATATAGTATAATTTTTTATGTTCTTTATTAATTTCTCGCGTAGTTTTATAAATGACATTTATTATTTTTTATAATAACATCAGGATTGTACAAGATTACAAAGATTTTACTATTAAAAATTAATGGAATATCTACAAAACATAATAAGGTAAATTACAAAATATAAAACATTAGAAAGTTAGAAGAAATTAGAACAGATTAGAAAATGAAAAGAAAAGTTAGATGAAATTAGAACAGATTAGAAAATTATAAAAAAAAAAGTTAGAAGAAATTAGAACAAATTAGAAAATGAAAAGAAAAGTTAGAAGAAATTAGAACAGATTAGAAAATGATAATAAAAGGTTAGAAGAAATTAGAACAGATTAGAAAATGATAAAAAAAGAATAAGGCAGATTTCCAAAAAAATAATAATAATCGGGATCGATACATTATATTATTTGCAAATAAAAAAAACATTCGATATAAATTTTACAAAAGCAAAACTTACCAAATATCTAGATGTAGTTTATCAGTTCGGATATCTTCGATATCTCTATAAAAACAAATAAATATGTAAGAAAAAAATACAAAAATTTACTTAGTTTAAACCAAGAAAGCGCAAGAGTTGTTAGAATTAAATATCCGGATACAATGCATTTGAACGAAATGAAAGAAAATGAATGAACATATAGGGAAAAACAATAAAATATTGTAAAAAAGACGTTAATTTTTGGTAAAAAAAAGTTAAACGGAAATGATACACCGGAAAGTGACATTTTTTTTTTCTTTAAGTATAAGTCAAAGTTTTGACTGATTATTTTTTTTCGTTTGGCCGATTTATTGTTATTTTCCTTATTTTCTCATGCACGAATATAAAGAGATATTATTGCAAAGGCATTTTAACTTTGAATTGAGAATTTGAACTTTTACTGAACATTTGAACTAGAGTTTGAACTAGAATTTGCTGTATCTATACTTTTTTGACCTTTAAATCCGAAAAACACAATTATAGAATTCAATATGTAAACATGATAATTCATATTATTCTATATGTAAACATGATAATTCATATTATTCTATATGTAAACATGATAATTCATATTATTCTATATGTAAATATGATAATTCAAAAACAATCTAAATAAGTTGGATGGAATTTTGTGCACGTGTTTCATTCCTCAGTTGTAGATTTCATTCCAACTTTGAAGGAAATCCATTCACTTCAGTTACATGAATTCAACTGAGCCTCAATATTTTCATATTATAAACTTTTTGAGTAAAATTTTTATCAAATTTTGATCACAATGCGATAAATGATTGTTGATTTATGCTTTCATTGGCATTTAAACCCATAAATCAAAAACACATAAATTTGGATAAATGAAATTTGGTATATAATCTCAGCTTTAAATGTACAGATCCCTATCACATTTTTGTTTAGATACAATTAAGGTTCGAATATATATATATATATATATATATATATATATATATATATATATATATATATTCCATTCGAAGCATAGAACGTGACTCATTTTATTATTTTTAAAAACCTGAGCTCTTGTGACTTTTGTGACTTTTCCTTAGATTCAACATTTTTTGCGATAACATTATACCTTTATTAAGAAAGTAAAAAAAAAAGTATTAGTTTATCCTGATCATTTTTTTTCTTCTTTTTTCCAAATTTTCATTTCTATTTATTTTGCCGAAACTAACTTCAGAAAACAACTTTATCGAAACTGAATTTTTAATATTAAAATTAACGCCATGTTTTCTTTTATTAAAAATCAATGAGATAAAATTATACGATGATAAGCTTCTAAAATACGGTTCAAGTTTTAAAAAAGTTTAAGGAGAGATCATTTACTATTATCATATGAGATCATGATGTTATTTGGATTTGAAGCTTTTAAGGCTTCAAAATGTGTAGACAAAAAATTGGCGATCTATCGCTTTTGAGACAACAATTTTTCGCTTTTTGGGTTATTAGAAAAGGGAAAAGATGTTGTCACGTTTGGCGACTTATCACCAACAAAAAGTTACAGCTTGGCATGAATGTCAGTCATGTACCCGATTCTCGATATATCGACGCATGCCTATTATGATAGTTATATGATTTTTTCAAACCTGTTTAAATTGGTTAATGACTTTAATTGATCAAGACATGAAATGCCTTAAAATAATTATATTCTCACATGATAGCATGAAATTTGAGATAGTAGACCAATTTTTTTTATTATTAAAGCTATTCTCTAGTGAAATATAAAGTAATCATAAAGCATTTTCTTTTCACGGAAGCTTATTACAAAAGAAAAATTAAATGCAATTCTGCTTACTTTTCGATTAATACTAATATTGTTCTTAAATGTTTTTTAGTCTAACAGATAACTCACTAATACAGATATTATAAAATTGTTTCCAACGAATAAACCAATGTGAATGGTCTACTCAAAACGTTTTCGATAGTTTAATAAATTTGCCATGTCAGAGAACGCCTTTCATGTATTTAGCATACAATAGTTACCAAATGCTAACTTTTGGGTAGAATTTAGCATTTTTACTGAATTTATCAAGTTATCCTTGGCGAGTTATTTGGCGATTAATACCTATCTTGCCTTTAATGATATTCGAAAAATCGAATTTGTCACGTTTAGATAGAGACGTTTTTCTGAACCGATTGGAACTAAAATTTGACACAAAATTCCGTTTGTAGTCACAAATTCTCTTACCAAATTTGATATTTTTAAGTCATTGCATTTTTGAATGATCGAGGTTATGTTTTTCTGAAAGTACAGACCAACAGACAGTCACCCTCTTGTTGGATTTGGCTCCAAATTTGACAAGTGTCAGCACTATAAATGCTGATTCTATGTACTGAATTTTATTTATCTAGATAACTTTTAAATTATATAAAGTAAGCTTTCAATACCTATATTTAGGACATTCTCAAGGTCATTAAAAATGTCCAATTTCTTTGGCACTGACATTATTTTCAATAAATATCTACAGATAATAAAAATGAATGAGTCTTACTGTGTTCGTTCTCTATGGAACTGGATATTTGATCCGCAATTACCGAATATTTCATAAATATTTGCACTCACAATTTTTGAAATTTTGTGTAGAATTAGAATTTAGCTGACAGTTAGTTAGGGTTAGAATTGTTGCGTGCTCACGCCTTATACTTATATTAAATATGAAACACTTAAAGCAAAAGCTTCGTAAGATATTCCGAGCAGTAGAAAAGAAAACATGCATCAAATGTCGAACGCCAACTTTATTCCAACGATAAACAAAACACACTTAATTCCAAAAGATTAATAACAATGTTGCCATATTTGAAAACTAAATATTACAAATATCACTATAAAAAAGATAATATGACAAAATAGAGAGTCAATAGAACGGAACATCCTCCCACCTTGAGCTGTCGGAGGACAGCTCAATAAAATCTTCATAAAATTTAGTATTTCACGCATTACAAATTCATTCTTTTAGGTAACAAATCCTATCGGGTAGAAAATTTTATGGGATATTGACAAGATCTTCCTTTTAGTAATATCATTTAATTCAAACTTATCTAGCCAATCTAAATTCAAATGTAATTGGTCTTGATCTCGCTTCCAAGATACACCCAATATTAAGGAAGTACCCTTTTCTCCCGTACTTTGCCAGTCTCTCAAATTAAACTTTCCTGTTTCCATAATATATTTGGCTTCTTCTTTAAATCGTAATAGTTCCTTTTTTGTTTCGACACTTGTAACAATATTGTCCACATAGAAACTATACTTCAATTTCTTTAACAATTCTGAATCATATCTGGAATCTTCACAATATCTGTGTAAATGAAAATCTATGACAGCACCGAGCAAGTACGGCCTGCTTTTCACACCGAAAACCACTCGCTTATGACGAAAATTTTTCAATTTTTGATCATCGGTCCACCATAAGAATCGCAGATAATCTCTGTCCTCTTCTCTCACGCCAATCTGCAAAAATGCCTTTTCAATGTCCGCTGACACGCCATATTTTTTCTCTCGGAACCTCAGAATTAGAGATGGTATTAGTTCAATTAAGTTTGGTCCACAATTTAAACATTGGTTTAATGATGGGTTGCACTTTTCCCTTGCTGATTCATCAAAGACTGGTCTTATTCTTGTGGTTCCATAATGTTTTATAATTGGTCTGTGCGGGAGATAATGCACGCCTGATTCTTTATCTGTAGACGGTACTTCAATAAAACCTAATTTCAGCCATTCTGACAACGTACTGTCATATGCATTGAAAAGCTTTTCGGAATGAAGCCTCTTTGTCATTTTTTCTAATCTCTTCAAAGCTAATTCTTTATAAGAGGGCAAAGGCACATGCTCTTCTTTGCATGGTAGTGCGACCTCATAGCGACCAGCTGTAGTTACTGCAATAGAATTTAAGAAGTTTATTTTCGTTTCCAAATCTTCTTCTTTCTTAGATTTTACCATAGTAGAATCTTTAATTCCAATAACATCAAGGTTCCATAGATCTGTGATAGAAGCCTCCTGTATAAATAATGAAGTCACAGTCATGGCCAGGTTCTCGGTTTCATCACTAGAAGTAACTTTACCCATTAATGTCCAACCTAAACGAGTTTCGATCGCAAGAAGTCCACAAGACAAATTTATTTGCCTTCCAGTGAACAATTTGGATGCAAGATCAGCTCCGATCAAAATCTCAATAGGCCCTGGTGGATCATCATTATCAGTTATATGAACATTAAGACATCTAGCCTCTTCCATCCAGGGACCTCTTTTTATAGAATTGACATTTCCGCAACATATGGGTTGATCCAAAATCTCGAAATTTTCAATATAACTGCCTTCAAGACTTCCCAGTTCAGCATTAAAACAGGAATGATTTTTCTGTGAAGTCCTAAGTCCACCGAAAAGGGAATGGATTATAACTTCCTGTCTGAATGATTCGCATCCCAATTCCGAGGTTGTTTCCTTCAGAATATATGACCTTTGGGATCCTGTGTCAACTAGAGTTCGAACAGCTCTTTTTCGGCGTAGTCCCCTAGCTGTTATATTTAAAGTTTGTAAAAACACCTTGGGTTCCTTGGCAAAAGTAGACAACGCAGAAAGATTTTGCTCAGGTTTTATCTCATCAAAACTAAGGTTTTTAGTTTCTCCTTTCTTCTCAGATAGCATCGGACACATAATCGGCGCATGGTGCTTGCTACATATTATACATTTAAGCTTAATTCGACACCTTTTTGCGTTATGTTCGACCTTTAAACATGAGAAACAAGCCTGCTTATCTCTTAATGTCTTCCGTTCATCATCGAGTGACATTTTTTGAGCAATAAAACAATCAGAACTAGAATGTGCTTTTGAACAAAAAAGGCAGAATAACCTTGTTTCATTGTGAACCAAGAGTTCCGAAGCAGTAGCCACATCTTCATTTTTTGATAATCTATTGGTTCGAACCCTTAAGTCCTTTTTGGCAAGTCCAAAGCCATCCATTGCCATTGAAATTCTCTGTTCGGCTTCGACTTCAGTCATAATGAATTTCATAAGTTTTTCTAAGCGACCAGTAGGAGTTGGATCCGCATCAACATTTCTTCTGTAAGTGCGCAAAATATCTTCAGATAAACTGCTCTCAACAAGTGGATACAATAATGGAGCACATTTTTCCGCTGTTATACCGAGCGATTCAAGCGCTCGCATAGCTGATTCCAATTTATCGTATACATCATGAATTGGCAAAGGTTTTGCAACGTTCTTGATAACTAATTTCAAAAGTTCTCTTATATAGACTTCCACCAACATATCCTCTTGACCGAAACGTTCTTTCAAACTCTGAATCACTTTTGGATAATTTTGTGCCGTAGGTGGGAAACTTTGCACTACTTCCCTTGCCTTCGAACCATCTTGAGTCGATTGAATCAGATACTGAAATTTGTCTTCTGGTGCCAAGCTAGCATCTTCGTGTATTTTTGAAAATTGGCTCCAGAATCCCAGCCATTCCATTAATTCCCCGTTATACTTCTTCAGTTCAATTTTAGGTAATTTGTATCTTGGGGTTTCATTGACAGCATTCGACACTTTATCAGCTTTACCGCGATTATTCTCTTCAATAGACAATTTCAACTTTAAAAATCTTTCCTCATATTCATCGCGTACTGAAATTTCTTTTTCCAACTCTGCTTCATCACTATCTTCCAACATTATATAGAAAATACTTTTATCTAATTCTTTTAATTTCTCAATTTTAGACTGAATAATTAGAAATTTAGCATTTACCTCTAAATCATCATATCCTTTTTCACCTATTAAAGATTCCAACTGATTGCATTGTTTTGTAAACGCAGATCTAACGGCAGTTCGCTCAGCCTTTTCAACTTTCGTTTTATCCATAATTAAAAGTCCTGTCACGGACGCCAAATGTTGCGTGCTCACGCCTTATACTTATATTAAATATGAAACACTTAAAGCAAAAGCTTCGTAAGATATTCCGAGCAGTAGAAAAGAAAACATGCATCAAATGTCGAACGCCAACTTTATTCCAACGATAAACAAAACACACTTAATTCCAAAAGATTAATAACAATGTTGCCATATTTGAAAATTAAATATTACAAATATCACTAAAAAAGATAATATGACAAAATAGAGAGTCAATAGAACGGAACAAGAATTAACAATGTCTAAATATATAACAATATAAAGACGATTTTTATATTTTTTTAAATTAAAAAATCAATAAGATTAGTCTTTTGCTGTAAATTTTTCGCCAATATTATTATATTTAAAAATAATATAATATATTTTAGTGAAAAATGTTTTATAATAAAGTGAAATTTAAATAGTTTTTCATTGCTGTTTGGAATATTTTATACTGACGATTTTTATCATTTTCGATGATTAAGGTCTGACGAATCGACTTATTTCTTCTTGTTGAGTATGTTTCAGTACAAAGATTGTTTTATTAAAATGTTTGAAATTGTATTGTCATAATTAAGGATTAAATTTAGAACGGAGCAATTATTATTATTATTATTAAGTTCGACCATTTTTAAACATATGCTTACTCTTTTGATATAACTGAATATATAACGATATCTACAGAAAATTAAGGAAATGCAAAGCACAATGCTCTAAGTTCTAAAATAATACGAGTCATATATCTATCAAAATTCAAAAAATATTTTATCCTGATACTTTTATCAGTGTTGATGATCAAGATCTGATTAATCTTCTTCATGTTGAGTAGGATTCAGTGCTGCGATTATTTAAATAAAAAAATTGTAAAATTGTATTGTTATAATTAAGAAATAACTTTCGAACGATGAATTAATTTTTTCAATAGAAAATTAGAGAAACGCATAGTACAATGTTCTAACTAATCAGTCATATGTTATCAAAAATTAATAATATATATATATTGCTACTGATGCCATTAAAACAAATTTATACGAAACTGTTATTTGAAATTTTTAGCAATCATTAATCCTTGATAACTAAATAGTTAAACATGATGACTAGTTTTATAGAAATTTCTATGGCCATTCAGGACTTTAACTTTTAAAAACAAATCCTTAAAAAAATACAATACCACATTCATTTATGTTATTAGCATACCAGAGTAACGTAATACACCTTTATATGGCGATTACGCACGATCAAATATTTTTACGCGAAAATTTATATTTTATAGCCTATCTCTGGTGGTTCCCCTTCGCATGACCTACACCACCCACTCATGTCATTGACTTAACCCACCTCAAAAATCACTGCCTCTTCTACTAAGCATCTGAAGTGCCCACTCAACCCTCCACAATGCTCGATTACCCGAACTTGGAACTAGCAGACGATTTTTCTCCTTCGCCGAAACATTGTAACCGCCGCGGAATTCAATCTCGCACCCTGACATCATCACGGCGAGGTCATGCCTGAAGAACACCGGGCGTTGGTTAAAAGCGGATTAAGAAAACGCATGATGTCACATTTCAATAGAATGCGTGACGTCATTTGGCGATGATGGAAGCAATTTTGGCGGCGTTTCTTTCCCGCTGCCTTTGTGATGAGAATGGGCGCTCGCTTTGTTGTTCCCCCGGGCATTAAATATGCATTGTGTGGCAGTAATTATCTGTCACATGTGAAGCACATTGTTTCTGCATGCGTGGCTCCGGACGAAAACTTCATTAAGATTGATTTGGCGAGATGACGCCAGGGAAGAAAATTAAGTTGGACAGCGGGTGCACGGAGAAGCGGAGGACTGAATATTGGTGGATATGATTGTCTTAATTTAGTCCTATTTAATTTAAAGGAATCGAGAATTTTATTAAAATGTGGGTAGTTAGGGGATATGATAGCACGGTTGACAAACAAAACTGGACAATGCTAAAAATACATAACAATTTCAATGTGATCGCTAGGCCTCAAAGATTAGATCAAATAATGTTGAACAACAAAAAATTTTACAAAATGAAATCAAAAAAATGTTCCAGATTTCCAAAAGATTGAAATTAATTAAAAAATATTCCAAATTGGATTTTGAAAATAAATGGCCCTGTTTAGGGTCAATTTCAGGATAAAAGGTTATTGAAATTTGGGCATTTAGGGAATAAGGTTGTAAGGTTGAAAAACGAAACTGGACAATGCTAAAAATACATAACAATTTCAATGTGATCACTGGGCCTCAAAGGTTAGATCAAATAATGTTGAACAACAAAAAATTTTACAAAATGAAATCAAAAAAATGTTCCAGATTTCCAAAAGATTGAAATTAATTAAAAAATATTCCAAATTGGATTTTGAAAATAAATGGCCCTGTTTAGCGTCAATTTCAGGATAAAAGGTTATTGAAATTTGGGCATTTAGGGAATAAGGTTGTAAGGTTGAAAAACGAAACTGGACAATGCTAAAAATACATAACAATTTCAATGTGATCACTGGGCCTCAAAGGTTAGATTAAATAATGTTGAACAATAAGAAATTTTACAAAATGAAAAAAAAAATGTTCCAGATTTTCACTAGATTCAAATTTTAGAAACAAACCAGCTGTGTTATGCGTCAAGTTGGTTCGTCTGGACGAATTGGCCTTAGAGGATAAAAATGAGCAATATTAAAAATTTAAATAATTTTAAAGTGATAGCTAAGAGCATACGACTAGATCATTTAATTCTGAATAATGAGAAATGCTACAGAATATAAAAAAAATATAATGGATTTAAATTACATTCAAAATATTTCAAATTTGATTTTGAAAATAAATGGCCGAGTTAGGCGTCAAAAGGTGAATCAGGATAAATGGTTATTGAGATGTGGGCATTTAGGGAAGAGGGCAATGCGGTTAAAAAACAAAACTGAACAATGCTAGAAATACATAACAATTTCATTGTGATCACTAGGCCTCAAAGATTCCCTAGAAAGGTAACCTCTAAAAAAATAACAAGAATGATAATCATCCGTCTTCTGGACGACATGTATTTAAAATCAATTTTTAAAGCTAATTTAAATAAAAGCAAACTAACTGCAGATGATTTCATAACTCTTGATTGTCAAGGAGGATAAAAAATATTATTTATTTATTTTCGAAGCAATCTTTACACATATATGCGTGATGTTCTCCGCACATTGCTGTTGAACATAACAAACAAAAATTGAGTGTCATTCTGCTCAAATTATATGGGCAAAAGGCACACATTTTTTTCTTTTTTTAAATTTCGGATTGTTCGGGTCGTTGAATGTTTAAATTCAATTTTAGAAGAGCACTTATAATAGTCCTTATTGATCGGGGCAAAGTTGATATGTTGAGACGCTTCTGCATCCATGGAGCAAGAAGAACTTCTATAAAATCTTCATCTTCCGATTCTTCTCAGAAGTAGAATTATCTTCCTCACTTAATTCTTTCAATAATTCACGGATAGCTTCTGACCTACCCCACAAATTTTCTCCGTGAAAACGCTTCGACATCTCCAAACATACAAAGATATACTTTCTTAATACTAACGGGACAGAGAACCATTCGTCTCTGAGACGACTATTGTTCTGGATATACTACAAGCAGAAATATTTCGGGGAAAAGGAATGTCCTCATCTGTAGTTCCCAAGGTCAGATAAAGGTACTGATTAGAACGATCCATTTACCGTTATAAGAGAAGAACAGTCAGTTATTTCGTAAGCGTTCGTCCAGGAGACGAATGGTTAGCATTCTAGGGTTAGATCAAATAATATTAAACAATAAGAAATTTTACAAAATGAAAAAAAAATGTTCCGGATTTCCTCTAAATTTAAATTAATTTTAAAATATTTCAAATGTGATTTAGAATTAAGCCAGCCGTGTTATGCGACAATTGGGTTCGTCGGGACGAATTGGCGTTATAGGATAAAAATGAACAATTCTAAAAATTTAAATTTAAATAATTTTAAAGTGATAACTAAGAGCATACGATTAGATCAGGTAATTATGAATAATGAGAAATACCATAGAATTTTTAAAAATATAATGGATTTACATTAGTTTAAAATTTCAAATTTGATTTTGAAAATAAATGGCCGTGTTTGGCGAAATTTGATTTAGAATTAAGCCAGCCGTGTTATACGACAACTTGGTTCGTCGGGACGAATTGGCTTTGTAAGATAAAAATAAACAACTCGAAAAATTTAGATTTTAGTAATTTTAAAGTGCTAACTAAGAGCATACGACTAGATCAGGTAATTATGAATAATACGAAATACTATAGAATTTTAAAAAATATAATGAATTTAAATTAATTTTAAAATGTTTCAAATTTGATTGTGAGAATAAATGACCGTGTTTGGCGAAATTTGATTTAGAAACAAACCAGCCGTGTTATGTTACAATTATTTATTTTCCGTTAAAGGATTTTTGTTATAGGATAAAAATGAACAATTCTAAAAATTTAAATTTAAATAATTTTAAAGTTATAACTAAGAGCATACGACTAGATCATGTAAATACGAATAAAGAAAAATGCTATAGAATTAAAAAAATATATAATGAATTTAAATCAATTTTAAAATATTTCAAATTTGATTTTGAAAATAAATGGCCGTGTTTGGCGACAAATAGGTTCATCAGGATAAATGTTTATTGAAACATTAATGAAATATTTTTATTTGATCTTAATGATGTCCTCAACAATCTATTATTAATTTTAAATTATTTTTAAAAATTAATATAAATTTTTTAAAATTATTTTTAAAAATTAAACAGAAACTTTTGAATGGTTATTGACATATAACTCACACTATTTCAAGACCTTATACCGTTTTATTCATTGTTCTATACATTTCCATACTTTTCTTTAAATAATTTATAAATCTAATTACTTCCCAAGAAATAACAACGATACATAAAAATAGAGCAATTTTAAAAACGTTTCGCCTCTACCTGATTCTGAAATTTACTTTAATTTTAAATATAACAAAAGTTCATAAATATTAATCTTTTTATTATGTCAGAACATGATATTATTTTAGGAAGGAGGTTTTCTGACTTCAACAAAAACCAGTAGGCAAAAATTGAAATTTTATTATCTGCACGAGCATCTGCAAAAATTAGCTTATAATAACGCGTTGCCATCACATTTTTAAAAACTCTGATTTAAAAAAAATAAGTTAATGCCTACAGTAAATAAAATGATATAAAATGAAATAAACAGGAAATGGGATATATTTTTAAACAATAAATGCGATACAAAGTTTTTTTGGATCCTTTGTAATACTAAAGTGATTCATTCAATGAAACAATAAAAATGAATAAAAATATAATTTAACTTGCACGAGCACGTTGTGCTTGGCCATTCAAGAAATACTGTTCTGACATAATACATAGAAATAGACATAGCAGATTTCTTTTTAACCTTTTATTTTTTCTTTAAAAGCATACTTTATATTAAAATCTACCCAATCTGGAAATATAGACCAGATTTTCTTATCTTGATCATCAGCAAAAGTAAAAAAAAAGCCAGACGAAATATTAAAATGATTTTGAATTTTTTGCTTCAATTATAAAATATATATTATTGTAAAATTTACTGATACTTTTCAAAAGTTAAAAATATAAAATAACATAAAATAAAAAATCAATATTGTTGAGAAGATATCATTTTAAGTTTTAACGTGATGAAAGATATAAATGGATATTAATAAGAGAACTTTGTGCAATAAGTATTTATACTGCCGTTAGTTACGGTGAAAAAAAATGTCAAAATTTCAATTTTATTTTATTAATAAAAATTTTAATTAAAATTTAAAAAAACACACTCCGATATGCATATTTGTAACATCTAAAGAATACATGTGAAACATATGTAGTAAAAGGTCTGATGATCTGTCCCATAAAACGCTAATACAAGCAAATAGACACAGATACACATTCATCTTTATTATTTGTAGAAATATCTCACATTAATAACTAGAAATACTATTACTTTTAGAAACATAAGTTATATAATAGTAATTATTTTTAAGAGATTTTGACTTAACTTAAAAAAATTAAAAATATCAGAATTCCTATACTTTTACAATTGATTATATAAAGTTGCATTAAAATAAATTAATTTAATGTTTTACACTCTTATCATTATTTTTGTACCATTTATTTAATTATTTGCTGTCGATAGCCATGATTAAAGAATAGGTTTTAATATCTCAATTGCAAAGATTGTATTAAAACAAGCACGACAATATTTCGTATACGTAAAAAATGAGATTTTTTTTTTAAAAAAACATTTTTATACACGTAGTTGCTTTAAATTGATGTTTGAAATAAAAAAAAGATGAAAACTGAAAGAAAAATTTTTTAATGTAATTTACTAAATTCGATAAATATTTTATCGCAAAAATTAGTAGCTATGTATTTATTTATTCATTTATTTTTAATTCGTTTAATTTTTATATATTTGCAATTAAATTATAACTCATAATTTATTTAATTTAGTAATTTAATTAAATAATTTTAAATAATTAATTTATATAATTTTGCTTCTTTAACTTCATAATTTAGTTTATAAAATGTGCGCCATGTTTAATCTAAAAATAACAATATCGACCGTAAGATGTCGCACGTCTCAATCGATTTGCCTGAAATGCAGTGTTATAAAATTCTTTGTTTATTTAACTGAAAACTTAACTTCCGGGTTAACTATACAGGTTTAACTTAATTTCCTGTTAACCTTACATTACACTATTTACTATATTCTTAAAAACTGTATACCGTTTAAAATTATTGTCTATTTTCATTTGTTGTATTTGATAAAAATATGCATAATCCACATTCACTAATTTTTTTTTGATAAAAAGAAAGTGTAGATGTTAAAAAAATTCATGATCAATATATAAATTATCTGTCAAAATATTCATTTGTCCCCAGTTAATAACATTAAAATTTTTTAGTAGATTTTATGCTTATTTTACTTCCAAAAATAAATCTACTGCATCAGAGGTAAAAAAAAATATAAAAATTAATTTTTGCATTATTAATTAGTATTCCATGCTTTAAATAGAATGCCTTCAAAATTGCGTGGCTTAATCCCCATACATTCTTTCTTATTGAGCTTTGAGAATCTATAATTTAATTATAGCTTTATTCAAAGCTGATGATTTTAAAAATCAAGCAACGGCGCGCGAATATTCATCTGCTCGAACAACGAAGACTATTTTCGCAAAATCGAAAGCAGGTGATCAGAGTGACGAGGACGAGGCAGCTGATTTTTCTCGAAACCAAACACAAATTTCCCTCGAGGTTGCCATATTCTTAATTAACACTCATCAGAATTTTGCTGCAACAGAATCGAATATTTCAGAAGAGTACTTGCACTCTTTAAATAAACTGAAATTCGAATGCACGCAAATGTCGTTTGCATAGTAAATTAAACAAACATAATTAACAGAATTTCTTCTAAATATTTTTTTTGTAATATTCTTATGAAATATACTTATGTTTACGTCCATCTTTTTATGTATATATTTTAATATTGTATTGCTTACTGTTAGAAAAATCACCATTTTGAAATTCCTATTAAAGTTTACACAAATTAAATATATTATTTCTTATCTTTACACTGCCTATAATAATAACTTGTCTTCAATTATTTTTATGCAGGTTCCTATATTACCTTTGTAGGCATGATTTTCTATATATAAAATTTTTCAACAGTAAATGGTGAAAAAATATAAATATACTTTTAGTTGTATTTTTTTAAATAGAAACAGAGAAGGATTTAGATATTTTGCAGTATTAAGAGATCCACATTATAAAGTCCCTCTTTTATTAAACTTGATTGATATTATCATATAAGAACATGATGTTGTTTTGGTTAAGAGGTTTTGGAGTCTCCGAAATTTGAAAGCAAGAAATATTAGTTTTTTCATTGGTAGATAGAGAATTACCTGATTCGTGACATTTGAGATTTGTTTTGACAGTAACGTTTGATATATTTAATTAAATTTATTACCAATTACTTTTTGCTTGTCGTTTCTTTGGAATGACGTCATCTTCCAGTTTGCTTATTATTTCTTACTTTTAATCTCACGCTCAGATTATCATTTGGTTCTTTATTTTAATTTATGCTTTGTTTAATTTTAATTTTTAATTTCTAGTATTCTAAGTACAGAAGACATATTGTAATCTTCAAAAAGTTCGAACTTCACTTTTTGATTGTTTCTGATCTCCATGACTTCGGAAAGCACATTTTTGGTATAATATGTCTTTGTGAACATAACTCAGAAACGCTTTGAGCAAAACGATGGGATGTGGTGTTTGTGATTATGAGCAAATTTGTAAATTTCTACCAATTTTGTAACGATTCCCATTTACAGGAAGTCTACCTGACTGTTCAATTACAAATGAACTCAATAACTCCAAAACGCCAATAGATAGGTAGAAAAAAACCTGGTTTATAGGCTTGTCATCTAAAATATAGATTTTTTATCAAATTTGGAAACAAATATGTAAAAGGAATGGTAGTCTGATGATCTGTACTTTTGCATGCATGTAAACAAAATATATCTTGAGCAGAATAACATAAATCTTTGAAGTTCGAATTTCATGTGACTATAACTATAGTTCCATGTCGTATTTTGGTTTTATTTAGTCAGTAAAAAAGATGTTCAAAACATATATTTGTACAAGAGATTCAATAAAAAATATTAGATTCATATCAAAGGTCTATGTTTAGCACCTATTGTTCTCTAATGTTATGTAAGAAATTTACAAAATTACTCAAAGTCTTTATCTTTATGAGGGAAAAGGGAGTAAATAATTTAATTTAGAGCTATGCGAAGAATTTTCGGGACTGCCATTACTAATACTGGTTTCATTAAATACAGGTAGTTTATTTATTATTTATAATTAATGATTCTTTTTAAAGCAGCGTTTCTGCAATTACAAATAAGAAGATATTTAGTGATTATAAATACTGTAATAACTAGTTAGCGTAATGGAATAGTTAGGCCACGGTCAGTTCATTATAGTTGACAGTTCAAATTTCCATATTAAATTTAATTAAGATTAAAATGAAATGTACTATGCATATTTCAATGTATCATGTCAGAGCATAAATTCTTGAACGGCCAAACACCACGTGCTCGTGCAAGTTAAAAAATATTTTTATTCATTTTCATTGTTTCATTGAATGAGCCACTTTCGTATTGCCAAGGATCCAAAAAACTTTGTCTCGCATTGATTGTTAAAAAAAATATCGCATTTCCTATTGATTTCATTTGATATAATCACGTGCTCAAAATGAAATTTTTTCCAGGTTTTATTTGCTGTAGTCATTGACGTAGTTTTTTTAATCAGAGCTTTTGTTCACGCAATGGCAACGCGATATTAAAAGCTGATTTTTTGAGATATTCGTGCAGATAATAATTTTTTTATTTTTCGCTTACGGATTTTTGTTGACGCTAAAAAGAATCCCAGAATCCCATCCCAGAATCTACATCATGTTCTGGCATAATAATAAATTATGCTAATAGTGTACAATTCGTTAAAATTGTATTTCCTATCTTTTATATAAAACTTTTTTATGTAAAGCTTGTATTTTATTCACTTTGTGATCAAAAAATAGCGAATCGTCTGACATTTAAAGTTTATTTTGGCAGTATTTCTTGAAATATATAATGAAAATTATTACAATATTATTAGAAGTGTTATATTTATATTAAATACAAAGTTGAAACGATGATAAAAAGGAAAACTAAAACTCTTAATTAACAGCAAATGAGTTTAAAACATTATTATTTGTTAACTCTAATTTTAGATACCTTTTATGGCAACACTAACAAACAACTTTCCGGTTTGCTTATCTTTACAGAGTAGCGGTAATTTTTCGTCTCTCCGCTAGAAATCGTCTGAATACCTAATCAATACATATGTTGAACTTCCATTGTGTTTTTAAATAGTAATGGGATTTCCAGCGACATCAGATAAATAAAAGTTATCAAGGAAGATAATTTAATTGTTTTAAGAAAGTTTTCATTTAATTTATTTACAATTTTAATGACATGTTTTAATTCTTTAGTTTTGTTGAAAAAATTAAAATTATGATGATTTCTTCTGAATTTTAACTAATGCTAAATTACCTCTTTTTTATTTGGAATTAAACTTTTTTGTTCTCAACATCTAAAAAACAATTTCTTTCCATCTGCTTTTTTTTCTGGAGGGAATGAATCAATCTTTTTAGAATTCTTTCTAATCTGAGGGCATGAATTATGCAAGGGCAAATGGCGACAGAAGTCCTCTAGTTTATCCATTAATTTATTTGTATAGCCAAATAGATTGCTATATAAACATTTTTTATTCGACCAGGCTATGTTCCATCCCATCAATCCAAAGAACCTAGGCAACCATCAACTTAACTGCAAATCTGCGTAGGGATTTAATTGGTTGCCATTAGCATTCTAAAAGTGATACCGAACGAACTGATTTCAATTTAGTTTTATTTTATTGCGATAGATGGGACCAAAGGTTCTACTAAGATAAAATGATACGTCACATGCCCATAAGTTTTAGTAAAAAGCGAGCTGTTGCTATTAGTTTGAAAGAAAGACAGGAGATTCTTTGTCTCCGATAACGATGAATGTTTAATAACCTTACGCTAAGGCGATAGTTAATTTTGCTATGTGCAGACATCTTGTTAGGCTTCGCCCTTTGGCGCCATCAAAGTATTTTAATTTCTAACTTTATTGTAATTTGGATTTTCTGTTTTGATTGTTAATGTCCTCTTAATTTTGTTTGCTGTAAACAAATTTACTATTTCATTTATATATATATATATATATATA
>JAOUZG010000678.1:1112496-1125750 GCA_026289955.1 Argiope argentata | reverse complement strand
TATATATACAGGGTGGCCATAATCAAACTGACAGTGCTCGCAGTGTTCTATAGTGCGATCTATTTGCGAGAATGACGCCACATTTTGTTTGAAGATTTAACAAGCCGGGAAACGAAAGATTCTGCAAAAAAAAGTTCCAAAAGTCGCCGCTGCAATATGTGGAGCTGCGTAATAGAAAATATAGTGTTAACAAATGCAAATCCATACGGAAATAAAATTACCTTTTATTTTGTACATTCAAAACCCGTTCAATGTGGCTGCCGTGTTTGTGGACCGCATACTGCATTCTGTGCACACTATTGACAGCAGAAAGTAACATATCTGCAGGAATCTCCCGTACAGTCCGTGAGATATGTTATCCTTCAACTTTACATTTACGCATTTTTTGTGCTTTCTAAAAGCAGGAAGCTAAAAATGAAGAGCGGCTGACGCCTTGCACTGGTTGAGGTAAAAGAATTTGACCAGTAACGCACACTCGACTAAAGAAGGAGACATTGCACATAAACATTCAATCCAAATGTTTCGAAAAGTAACACATTGCCTTTTAAAGCCCAAGCAGCTGGCACTGTGCCAATGGATGTAACTTGAAATTTGAATAAAGAACTTTTTCTTTTGCTCAGCGTTCTCTGTTACCAAGTTAGTGAAATTGCGGATAAATTGCACTTCAACTAAATCAGGAAATGTGCAAAATAAAAGGTAATTAATATTTCCGCATTGATTTGCATTTGTTAACACTCTATTTTATGTTACACACCGCCACATGTTCCTCTAGCATCGACTTTTGGAACTATTTTTAATGCGGAATCCTTTGTTTCCCGTCTTGTTTAATCTTCCTACAAAAGGCGGCGTCCTTCTCGCAAATAGATCGCGCAACAGGACACTGTGAACACTCTCAGTTTAATTATCTGTATATATATACTGCCTAGAGGTAGTGTGATGTATCAACTTTGACTATAATTTATTCATTTGATTAGTTTTAATGTATAAATAAATTCTTTAAATAGTTTCTTACAATCTGAACTGCTCGTTCCACTTGGGGTTGAGTGTCTGCGGCTTCACCGATGTAGTCCGTATGAATTTTGCTGGAAGGGTGTCTGAGATGCTGTTGCTTCGGATTCTGTCCCTGCGCTTGAGGGATGCTCCCAGTTTCTTGAGGCCACCCTGACGTCTGGGGCTTCCCTTGATGCTCCCCGTCCCCAGTTCTTCGTCTGAGCTATTCCGTCTGTCTAGGGTGTTGCCCGGTTGGATCCCGAGCATGCAATATGGATCACTGAAACCTGATAATATAGAAAAAATGATAATAGACAATACTTTGCATAAAAAAATTAGTATAGTTTGAATTTTAATTAACTTTTATAATAAAATAATAGAATGTTTTAAGAAAGAAAAGAAAAATACGCTTTTACTATTTTCTGTAGGATATCTGCATCACGGAGCTATTTTATTAAACCATCGCCTGTCTTCATTTTGTTTTATCAACATCCGATAATGAACGTAATTCAAAACAAGAGTTGTAAAAGATTAGATCATTTGCCAGAGGACGATACTTTTAATTAGTACAACATTCCAGAACAACGCCATCTATCGAACTTTTGAAAAATTGTTCGAACTAATATTGAGCCAGAGGCCCACTAATATCCTTAAAAGAAAGACGTACGTCTTCACGCGTCAGCGCTCCCCGCTCGCAAAGCTATGCGGTAATATGTTCTCAGTCATAATGTTTCCCTATCTCTAACGTCCTCCTAGAGGAAATAATCTAACTTTCTGATCATTAAATATCTCCATGTTTTAATTCTTTTTAATATTTCCCTGTAAATGTTTCCCTTTAACTCTAAATAAATTCTTTTATTTTTTCTAAAGAAGTCTCTTCATCCTTCGTTTGCATTATTTTAATCTTGGCTTAGAAACTAACCCGTAAATATTTAAAAAAAACCCTAGGCATTACGTCACTAAAATCCCGCGATCTGAAGGGTCTAATTTTTTTAGAAGGTTTGCTTAGACTCCCACATATATATAAAGCATTTTTTTTTTTCGAAAATGGTAAAATCTTTGAAAAATAGAAAAAAAAGGAAGCATGATGTAAATGTATTTATTTAAACTTCAATTTTAACTTTATTTATTACACATTTTATTTTTGCTGAAGCCTTTCGTATAATATCAAAATTGTTTTTTTTTTTTTTGCTGTTGCAATGGTTTCCTTGTATTGACTTTTAAATTTTTGTTTTCATCAATAAAATTTTGATTAAAGGAAAAAAAAATCGTCTGTTGCTTTTAGTCAACAGCAAGAAACACATGTTTTAAACATATTTTTCTTAGACTTTTAATTTTCCCTACCTTTTGCAATCTAATTATATTAACATTCTTTAATCAATATTTCTCAAATTCCCAATCAGATAGCGCCTAGAATATAAATTAAATTAAACTTAAACGATTAAGCCAATTTTATTCAATTCTATTAATTATATTAACGATTATTCAATTATATTCTTCATTTTTGTTAAAATAATACAATTGTTGTTCTTTCATCGGGAATGCTGAAAGGTCCAGAATTCTCAAATTCTAGCACATCACTGTAAAGAAGTCGTAAAACTTATCGTCATTTTTTAAGAGAAACATGTTCGAACATTGTTACTACTGGCCAGCAGTGAGACGATGCTTTCATTTGTTGAGCAATGCGTTTCTCCCGCTTTGATGTTAACCTCTGGACTTGAAAGTAGTCTAGATAATAGACCACACATGCGGTTTACGGCCCTCTGAAGAAGAGAACCGTGTCAAAACACCAGATGTAACTACTTCTCCTATTTGACCACCCGGACTTGAATAAGTTCCGATAAGGAACAACACATGCGTTTACGGCCATTTGAAGAAAGAAGTACTGAAATCACCAGATGTGAATATTTCTCTATTGTGAAGCGTCTGCTAGTGGTATGGATGAGTAGAAAATATTCCCATGGTTAATTGCTGACCGTTGGAAATATTTCTGAAGAACTATTGGATGATCGACATCTCCAGCGTGCCAATGCGAACCTGAGAGGCAGAGTTTGACCGAGGTTAAAATGGAAGGTTTTTGAAAGGAAGAGACGACGAGGGAGCTGATCCGACGAGGAGTCGAACTGATCCGAGACGAGCTGACTGATGAGCTGTGAGCTGAAATGATGAGCTGTATGTATCCTGTCAGAACATCATTTCTTGAGCGGCCAAGCACCACGTTCTCGTGCTAGTTAAATTATATTTACATTCATTTTAATTTGTTCCATTGAATGAGTCATTTTAGTATGGCAAGCGATCAAAAAAACTTTGTCTCGCATTTATTGTTTAAAAAAAATTCACATTTCCTATTTATTTCATTTCATATAATCTCACTCTCAAAATGACATTTTTTCTTGGTTATTCTTGCTGTAGTAATTAATTAATTTTTTTTTAAAAAATCAAAGCTTTTGTAAATGCGATGGCAATGCGTTATTAAAAGCTGGTTTTTTGGAAATGGTCGTGCAGATATAAAATTTCAATTTTTCGCATACGAATTTTTGTTGACGCCTAAAAACCTCATTCCCAAAATAATATCATGTTCCGACATAATAATAATGCACAATATTTTGAATAATATAATGATATTGTATAATATTGTGCAACATCCTATGTTGTCAGATAAATATCTTCTTTCTCATCTACTGTTCTTTTTTTTTCAATTCCTCCTTTTAGTTCACAATCTCACTATATATACCTTGTTCAGATTTTCAATCATTAATAAAACACTTTTTATTCATCCACTCAAGTTCTAACACATTTTTTAAAACTTGTAATGGATAACACTTGATGTTAATTCAGTTTTTTCAAATATTAATTCATTAATTAAATTAAATTAATTTTTAATTCTTTAAATAGAATTTTTGCAGTTTGTAATGAAAATTGAAATCAACTCGGAGTAGCTCAATTGGTGAAAGTTTAAGGATTTCTGTATTTTTTTACGTGAAGGTGAAAAATGCTAGTTCAATTCGGTCGAAAATCAAAAAATTTTTAATCAATTATTAATATTAATTGAAACTATTTAATAAAAAGTAAGCGAAATAAAAATTTTCTTTATTATCCTAAGTAGGAACTGACTTAATTTTTTTGATATTACTTGTTTAAATGAAGAATTGTATGTTTATCTTGGTTTCAGCTAAGGAGAAAAGTTTATGCGTATTCAATTTTCGCAACAACGTAGTTTGTTGTCTTAAACACTAATTTTAATATTTGCATCAAAAACGTTGCTTGGTATTATCAAAATACAGGAAACAAATCAATGAAAATCATTACTATAAAAAAATCTATTGAAAAATCAGATCTCTGTCGTTTAAGTACAATTAAAATATCTACATTAATTGCCCAAATTTTGATCATTTCCTGCACGTGACCTAACGTGTGTACTAATATTGAGAATAGATGATTTAAATCTTTGAAAACGTGCGTACGCAGAACTCTCATTAATTATTGCCTTGAAATATTATCCTCATTATTTGCATTTTATGGAGCATCCATTAATATCAAATTAGGGATAAAATACACTATTAAGTGTTTAGGAGCTCAAGCCGGCATAAAAGAATTAATTCTTTTGTATTTTTATCGTTGAAAATTCATTTTTTTATGAAACTGCATAAATATATAAAGGATAATTATTAAAATTTATTGTGTTTGAGATAATTTTCTATTTGATTAAGAATATTTTCTCGACTTTAAGTATTTTCCGCCCCCATTTTTGATGCATTAATAGCAACGGGTGAAAATGTGGCCGTTGTCATTTTATATAATCGACATAAATTACAACTTTAAAAAGTAATAATAATTTCTTAAAGTAATAATCAGCGATAATTCATAAATATTTATAATATTAATAAAAGAAGTAATAATTCAGCGATAATTCATTATTTATAATATTAATAAAATAAGTAATAAAAACTCAGCGATGATTCATAAGTATTTATAATATTAATAAAATAAGTAATAATAATTCAGCGATGATTCATAAGTATTTATAATATTAATAAAATAAGTAATAATAATTCAGTGATAATTCATAAGTATTTATAATATTAATAAAATAAGTAATAATAATTCAGCGATAATTCATAAGTATTTATAATATTTAAAAAAATAGGTAATAATAATTCATCGATAACTCCTGAGTATTTTTTATATTAAAAAATAAGCCTTTATAATTCAGCGATAATTTTTAAACATTTATAATATCAATAAAATAAGTAATAGTAATTCAGAAATAAATTCATTTGTAATTCGATAATGTATAATTAGTGAATGGAAATATCATAGCGGAAAATTTAATTCAATCGGTGAAAAGAACTGTTCATTTCTAAACCCTGCTCTTGTTATTGGTTTTTATATGAATAAGTTCGATAAAGTATAATTAATAAGTTGTATGTTAGTAATTATAAATAAAAATTTAATCAATAAAGTATCGTGAGCAATTCGATAAATTGGAATTAGATTGAAATGTTGTTATTAGTAATAAATAACTGTTTAATCAATAAAATATCATGAGTATCAACAATAGTTATTAAATTGGAATGTTGTTATTAGAAATAAATAAAATTTGAACAATAAAATATCATGAGTATCAACGATAGTTATTAAATTGAAATGTTGTTATTAGAAATAAATAAAAGTTTAATCAGTAAAATATCGTGCGCAATTCGATAAATTGTAAGATTGAAATGTTGTTATTAGAAATAAATAAAAGTTTGATCAATAAAATATCATGAGTATAAACGATAGTTATTAAATTGAAATGTTGTTATTAATTATAAATAAAAGTTTAATCAATACAGTTGCATTAGCAATTCCATAAATTGCAATTAGATTAAAATGTTTTCATTAATTATAAATAAAAGTTTAATCAATAAAGTATTATGAGTAATCAATAAAATGTTATTAAATTGAAATGTTATTAATTATAAATAAAAGTTTAATCAATAAAGTATCATGAGCAATTCGATAAAGTGTTATTAAATTGAAATGTTGTTATTAATTATAAATAAAAGTTTAAACAATAAAGTATCATGAGTAATTCGATAAATCGTTATTAAATGGAAATGTCACTAAAATTTTTATTCAATCGGTAAGAAAAAAGTGTGTGACTAATTACTATTTTTATTGTTGGTTTTTTTATGATCCAATTTGATAAATTGATTTTGCATGTCCTATCTATGTCTTTGTTTCCGTCTGTTTTATGAAGGATTGTAATATTGTTTTGAAGGCATCATGCCACCGCACCTGAAAGCTTAACTAGAAGCCATTTTCATCAATATCACATGCTTAAAGAAAGAAATAGAATTTGGTGGTGTAATATATTTTCCAAGAGAATTTGAAGATAAAGATAAAAATATTATCATCCACCCTTCATTTTTGGAGATAAAAAACAATTTTCAACTATAGTGCCTTTTGAAGAGGATAACACTCTGACATTCTGCACGGGCAAGCCCAAAACAGATCTGGGAAAGAGTTGCTCATATTCCGCTTTAAAAAATAAGATGAAAATCCTTGAATGGCAAGGAAAACTAGAGGATTTAAAAAAAAATGTGTTTCAAGCCGAATTGCTTGGAGGGAAATGGGTAATTATACAAGCTAGTGAAGAAAACGAGATGACTAAAATATAGACAAACAATCTTTCAAGTTTGCATCCATTCAAGATCCTCATTCTTCTCATCAACTGGTCTGAGCCTACTCATAGAAACCCCAAAAAACTCTTAAGATAGATTAATATTTCAACAATAGAGCAATTTGACAAGGATAACAGTATACCATTGAGCACGGGTGAGCCCAAAACAGAGCAGGGAACGAGTTGCTCATATTGGGCATTCGAAAATGAGATGGAAATCCTTTGTCTCTGAATGGAAAGGAAAACTACAGGAATTCCATACTGTGTTTCAAGCCGAATTGCTTGGAGTGAAATGGATAATTATACAAGCTAGTGAAGAAAACGATATGATTAAAATATGGAGAAACAATCTTTAAAGTTTGCCCCCATTCAAGATCCTCATTCTTCTCATCAACTGGTCTGACCCTACTCCTAGAAACCCCAACTATCTTTTAAGATAGATCAAAGTCCATGCTGGTTATCTAGGTAACGAAGAGTTTAATATTCTAGCAAAAGCAGCCATTACAGAAGTTGCTTCAACGGAAGCTCCAAAATTCATTTCATTTGAAACAGTGTCTTCAGAAAATATTTAAGAGAAAATGTCAACATCTCAGGGATAATGGAAACACTGATCGTTATCTGTTTATAAAGTCATAAAAACAATAAAACTGCAACCCCTCTCCTGGACTCGTGAAGAAATTATGTTTGTCACAGGGCATGGTCCATTCCTTTCTTTTCTTCAACGTTTCCATTTATCAGAAGATGGCTATAGCTCTTGTGCAGAAAAGGTTAAAGACATTTTTCCCTTTTACACTTTCATGGCACCTTATAAAACCAGAAGCGGTGGCAGGAATTTGCCGTCGGGGAGGCAAAAAAAATCCGACAGGGGGGCAAGCACAACATCTCTCATTTGGCTTCAAAATAACTCAAAATAGTTAATTTTACATTTAATTAAAGAAAATCAAGTATTATTAAGTTGCTCATTGTATATTTGTAAAAACAAGGTTGTTATGCGATATCTCATTCACTTGTCGGATATATTTCCAAAATAAGTGCAAATTATAGGTTAAATGAACGACTATTTAATCAAATGTCAGAAATATGCAGACTTCTTCGACACTCGTCGCATTGAGTTTATAGTCGATTGATCGAAAATTGTCAATAAATGAGCTTTATAACCTTTGTCGGTTATATTGCCAAGAGTAGTGCAAATTATAAGCTGAATGAACGACATTTGAATGAGACGTCTGAAAATCTGCTTTACATATGTCTTCGACATCCATTGTTTTCAACTTTTAAGCCTATCAAATATTGTCTATGAAAATACGGCATATTATTGATCTACCACCCCATCGGAATATTTTGCCAAATATAGTCCAAACAATTTAATAATTGCTTGCATATTTCGATTGTTTACTATATATTAGTTTCAAAGAGGTTTTTAAATAATCATATTTGATAATGCGCAGCTCTCTACAACCATCCTGAAATGGTGAACATTTTTGGCGACGAAACTCTAAATATCCCGCCCCCCTAGCCCCTCTGCTATCGCCGTCTCTGCAGAAAACCTTCATCCTCGCTAGAAAGTCTTTGGTACAAAAAAGTCCTTAATAATCCATCTACCCCCCCTCCAAAGAATCATAAACAGGTTAGATTCCTAATTGATCATGGAGAACTACTTCAATTAGATTAACCCTATTAATTTTTAGAGCATCCTTTAATACGCTTCGCATTTTAAACATAATTTTTTCTTCACCCCGCTCAAGTAACTAATCACTATTATTTCTTTATGTTTTCACTCATACTGTACATTATCAAGCTCATTCATTGTTTTATTGCACTCAAGATATTTGTCATTCTGGTTTTTATCATTTCTTGTTATGTTGTATGTGTATGTATTTTATTTGTTTGTATCTTTCCTATGAATTGTTATGTGACTTATTTTTAATAAAGTCACCTATATCTATACTAAACCGGAAAGGAGCCAATTGAGCTCTAGAAACGGAGGTGTGGTGTTGTGTTAAATATCAATATTGTTCTGGAATATTACGTATGCAGCACTACATAGTATTATTGTTTTACATAAAAAAAATCGTATTACATAAAAACAATAATGCATAGTCTTCCTTCCATAGTTCTAACTGAATTTAAATCAGAAAAATATACAAAAAAAAACTCCCTGTTCAAATTTAGTTGTCCGGAATCTAGAGTCTGAACTGAAATTGTTTTCCTCACTAATATAAACACTCTATTATATTTTATTCACAACAAGCAAACATATGCATTTTCGGTAATTCTTAATAACATAAAATTAAATTCATTTTCATTAATTTTAAGAAAATAAGCACTTTTTCAGTAAAATTAAATGTTTGATTAAATTTTCAATTAATTTAATATTAAATTTAGTAATTTAATTTCAATAATTAATGATTTAACATAGCAAATAATTTCCGTCATTTTCGATCCTTTTACGTAATATGTAAATAACTCCATTTCCAATAAATAAAAAGAACAATTAAATACGACTTTCAGTAATTTAAAGGAATTATTAAATACGACTTTCAGTAATTTAAAGGGACAATTAAAATGGTTTTTCAGTAATTTAAAGGAACCATTATATACGACTTTCAGTCATTTAAAGGAACCATTATATAAGACTTTCAGTAATTTAAATGAATCATTTAATAGACTTTCAGTAATTTAAAAAAGCAATTAAATACGACTTTCACTAATTTAAAGAAACCTTTAAATATGACTTTCAGTAATTTAAAGGAACAACTAATTATGACTTTCAGTAATTTAAAGGAACCATAAAATACAACTTTCAGTAATTTAAAGGAACCATAAAATACGACTTTCAGTAATTTAAATGAATCTTTAAATAGACTTTCAGCAATTTAAAGGAACCATTAAATATGACTTTAAGTAATTTAAAGGAACCATTAAATATGACTTTAAGTAATTTAAAGGAACAATTAAATATGGCTTTCAGTAATTTAAAGGAACAATTAAATATAACTTTCAGTAACTTAAAGAAACTTTTAAATATGACTTCCAGTATTTTAAAGGAACAATTAAATATGGCTTTCAGTAATTTAAAGAACCATTTAAATATGGCTTTCAATAATTTAAAGGAACAATTTAAATATAACTTTCAATAACTTAATGGAAGAATTAAATACGACTTTCAGTAATTTATTGGAAGAATTAAACATGACTTTCAGTAATTTAAAGGAACAATTAAATATAACTTTCAGTAATTTAATGGAACAATTAAATATGACTTTCAGTGATTTTAAGTAACGATTAAATATATACGATTTTGGTAATTTTAAGAAAAAAGTAAGCCATTTCAATTCTAATAATTTTCGTATCACATAAACTCTTTACGAACTATTCTATAACAAGATTTTAAAATAACATCATCTGAAGGAGTATCTTACAGTAATTAGAAAGAAAAAAAAGTCTACTTCTGAAATGCTATACAGACAACTTACCATTAGGGTCTTTAGCTTCGAGACCTTGTGCTTCTACCACGGTTACGTTCAACACAAGAATAGGAGGCTAGAGAAGAACAAATTCAGTTTATAGATTAATAATATATACAGTTTAAATGTATTTACTAACATATTCCCACAAAAAGCATTAAAAAAAGAATTATCTTTAAAAAAGCGAAAATATTCGACAAAGAAAAAAAGTCACCATACTTTTATGAAGAAAGTATAAACGTCTAAAATATTTATTTAAATTTAATATTACCTTATTTAAGTTTAAAGTTTATGTGTTTAAAGTTTAATGGAGCTTCACAAATACCAGGTTTGCTTTCATCCATTCAAATGGTATCTTAAAATGGAAATTGAGAAAATAAATTAAGCTACAATGGTTTGACAGATGGTAAAAAAGAAGAGTAAGGATTTTATTCCTAATCCAGAAATATAAATAAGAAGATACCATCCCCTGGTAATCCAAATTATATCAGGACACGGGAGATTCCCTGCCTATCTCCAAAGATTTGGAAGAATGCGGGAAAATAAATGCATTTGTGGAGGAATCGGTACTGTTTGCCACTGTTCAAAGGTATGCACAGAAATCTCCGAACATAGAAAACATATGCAAGTGTAAAATAATGAATTGAGTTCAGTACTGATGGTACAAGGTAATCTTTGGACTCTGAAGGACATGATGTCTAAAATTTTCAGTTTTTTTTGCCAACTGTTTGAAAGTTTGTAGAGGAGGAAGTGGTCAGTATTTGACCACTTTAGGGCCAATCATCTCGAAGATAATATCAGTTTGACAGATTCGGTCAATGTAAGGATGGACATTGCTACAGTCCACAGTCGGCCACAACAAATCCTGCCAATACTTCTACTTTCAGTGGTGGTGGGTTGGTCGGCTGTATACAAGAAGAAGAAGAAGAAGTTGCATATTCTGCCAGTTATAAGACGGCAAGTAAGCAGAGTATGCGCAGAAAGACACTGATTAATGCTTGCCACAAATTAATAAAGTAGATTCAGGCATTCCATACTTGGCTATAAATTGCCGTTTTAGCTTACCAAAATTTTGTTAATTACTGCTTAACATATTGAACTTATGGATATTTATATTAAGAAAAATTTCGTAAAATAAAAAAAAAGGTCAACATACCTAAATTTGAGTAACTATGGAAAAGAAATGGCAAGAGGAACACAATTTCGAATTAAAAATAGCAAAAAAATATCGGAATTAATCTATAAGTGATCAATTTTTTCATGCCAAAGAAACGCCAAAGTCAACAAACGCATGCGCAGTAAAAAAAACAACAATACATTGGCTTATAGTTGTCTCGTCGGGACAATTACTTGCCAGGATTTTTCAGACTTCTTACGCATGAGCTTTCTACTTGCTGTCTTATAACCCACATAGAGCATTGCACAAGATTGTGCGTTTATTCAATAAAATCCGCCATTGTCGTTCAGCTTTTCGGCTAGATTATCAACTGTTTACAGTGTTAAATAATTAATATGGAATTCTTTTTTATAATAAAAGGGCTTTATTGTTTTATGCAATTGAGAAATATAAATTCAATTGAATCAGTTTTTTGTAAATTAAAAAAGTGTAAATCGGAAGTGAAAATTCAACTAAGAAATTAATGATTAGCAAAAGCATACGATTGGATGCTTGGAATTCCATTCATAGTACTTCGAAAACGATTGTGTATGGAATTGAATTTAAATATGTTTTTAAAATTAAGTGGGAATTTATATTAAAACATAACTGAAATAAGTAAATTTATTTTTTAAGTCTTAAGTTGATACAAAGACCATTTCAGTAAATTTATTGTTTTGGCAGATATGAGTATCTGATTTCATAGACAATTCATAACGATTACCGATTTGACGATGGTTAAGCCTATATTTGTGCTCGATTAAACTTTCTATTTGAAGCAATTTCTTGAGTTTATATCTTCTTTCTTTTAACTTATAAAACTTTATCATGAAATATCTAATAATATTTGGTATTTTCATTAATTAGATAAGCGAAGCAACGAATTTAATGCAGCTCAAATGCGTTAAATAAAAAAAAATTGGAAATTCGTACAATGATTTGTTTACATTGGATTGTTACAATTCAGTAATCTATACTGCAATTATAAATGTAAAAGTTTGGATGGATGGGTGATGTTAATCGATCACGCCAGAACAGCTGAACGAAATTATATGTAATTTAGCACATATTTAGATTAGAGTCTAGAATATGAAATAAGGTACTATTTATTCTGGTTAATTGATTAGATAGTTTTTTATTATTTAAAAAACTAATTTTCCAGCTAAAAAATCTTTATTTTCTCGACCAATAAAGGAATAAGACCGGTTTGTTTTCCCCTCATACTAATGAGGTTAGACTTAACATATTTTTGACCGATTATTTCAAACGATTCTGTTCATTTTCTTAGTTTTTGATTCATTTAAAACTAAGCATTGTTAATTAATCAATTTTCCGGATTCATTTTGAATTACTTTTGAGTTGTAATAAAACCGAATAAAGGGAATTAAAAATTTCTAATCTGTATTGTGTTACCTCAACTGGCGTAGAAAATTCACGTATTTGCGTGACTCCAATTGGCTTTGAAAATGCAGGTATGTATACAGTTTGATAACATCACAGAGGAGGATATGATCTTTTTCTCTGAGGATACCATTTTACACTGTGATGAGACCGTCAGTTCTCATACAAACACATCAGTATTTCCAAGCGTACTAAGTGACGAGTAAAAGCTAGTAAATAATAATAGTAATTTTTGATCCATGTTTGTTGTTACCACCAGTGCTGATATACGTCTATAGAGATTGGGAATGTTATTTAATATCATACAATATTGTTCAATATATACGTTCTACTGAGAAATGTAACGAATAGCAAATTTCGGTTAATTAAATGCATATCCACCAACTTCTCTCTAAATTTACATATCACTACAGCAGGTGGATGATTGATTTAGTTTAGTTTAGTTAAATTAATGCCTCGTTTTAAAGCATCACTTGAGCTATTACGTGGATGCCAAAACTCGATAGATTTAACGAATGTTGGATTAGAATTCATGGTATATGTTTAGTGAAATTCGCCATCGGATTATCTAAACA
>JAOUZG010000678.1:1094362-1112486 GCA_026289955.1 Argiope argentata | reverse complement strand
AATTCGCCATCGGATTATCTAAACACGAATCCAAGATCTACTTTAGTAATTTGAATAAACAAAACCTATCTGCGATGTTTTATTTTCATTCAGATGAAATATCATGACAAGTGAATCAATAAAAAATGTTTTCTAATAGTGAGATGTTGATGGGATAACGTTTGAGATTGATTTCATTTGATGTTTAAGACTCGTTATTGTTGTTGTTGTTGTTTATGGCGGTTGTTGTTGTTTATGGCGATCGTCATGAAGAAGCTAGCTGAGGTAGTCAGCGATGCTAAGCCTAACCAGCGTCTCTTGTTTTGTTGTAGCGCCAACTAGAGCCAAGAGATTTAACGAAATTTGGATTCGCATTCATGGTATATGGTTAGTGAAATTCGTCATTGGAATATCTAATCACGAATCCAAGATCTATTTTAGTAATTTGAATAAACAAAACCTATCTTCGATATTTTATTTTCATTCAGATGAAAATAAAATATCGAAGGCCAATAAATGACCAAAATGAGATATCTAACTAGCATGACAAGTGAATCGATAAAAATTGTTTTCTAATAGTGAGATGTTGATGGGATAACTTTTAAGATTGATTTCATTCGATGTTTAAGATTCGTTATTGTTGTTGTTGTTGTTTATGGCGATTGTCATGGAGAAACTTGCTGAGGCACTCATCGATTTAAGCCTAATCAGCGTCTCTTGTTTTGTTGTAGCGCCAACTAGGGTCAAGAGTAAGACTATTGTTACTCACTCATCACATTCGCTTGCACATCCCCATTTTAAAGGGGGGGGCACATTCACACACCTTAGAGATAGAACGAAGAAGAACAACCCTGCTTGGACTGGGATTCGAACCCGAAAAACGCAGATCCCGAGGAAGACACTCTACACATATGCCAAAATGCTGGAAGACTTAATTGTAAATATAGAAATAATATCAGTTAGGAAAAAATACAAAATAAAAAATATTATGTTTAAGACTCGTTATTGTTGTCATTGTTTCTTATGGCATTTGCCGTGGGCAAGATTTCTGAGGTAGCAAGCGATCTAAGCCTAATCAGCGTCTCTTGTTTTGTAGTAGCGCCAACTAGGGCCAAGAGTACGGCTATTGCTAATCGCTCATCACAATCGATTGCACAGCCCTTTTTGGAAGAGGGGCCCATTCACAAACCTTACAAATATAACAAAGAACAACAACCATGACCGAACTGGGATTCGAACCTGAGACGCCCAGACGACGGGGAAAACACGCTGCACATGTGCCAGAACGCTGGCAGACTTATTAATATTAAAATAATATCAGTTAGAAAAAATGCAAAAAATAAAAATATTAATATAACAACCCAAAATACATTTTAATCACTTTGCATACAGTTACGTGTCTGACACACGCATCGAATAACTGAATTTTTATTTTCAAGTCTGCAATTAAGCCACAGAATTAAGTATTTAAATACGAAAAAATCAATATGAAAAGATTTGGTATCCCAAATGCTCCATATATTATTTTTTAAAAAATAAAATTACCAATAAATGACCAAAATGAGATATCTAATTAGAAAGTTAGATAAATTCGTATGCCAAGTGGTTAAAAAAATTATATTTTCATTTAAAAATCACCACCATGATCCAAAAACAAAAAAATCTACATTTCCAAAATGCAAGTTTGTCATTATAACAAAATAAACTATATAATTATATCGATTATATATTTTTATTTTCCAATTTTTTAAAACTGTCAGTTAAGCAGTCAGTTTTCAGACAAGAATTTAATTTTAAACATAATAGTACTTTTTCCCCAAAAAATGAAGAAAATTAATAGTATATTAACCAAAAACACAATTTAATAAATTATGCTTCCAATTTGTTGGATGTATTTGTAATTTTATTATTATTGTCTATATTTTTTATTAGTTATTTTTGTTCTCGTGTTCTTTTTTTGTGTTTCTGTATTGTCTCTGTGTTCTTTTAATATCATTTAAATATATGTTACTGTATCTGGCAACAAGTTTGATGTTCAAGTATTATTAATGTGTTTTGGCAACGTCTAGTTTATGTATTCAAGCACTTGAGCCGCACCCAGCTGCTGGCGTTTTGTAACAGCTCTCTCTAAAATGAAAATTAAACGTGTTTTTCACTTTTAGAAGATATTTATTTGATCTACAGCGATCATTTGGTTCCCCAGGTGAGGATTGAGTGGTAATTGCCTTTAACAGTTATCTTGCGACTTTGGATGCTGCTCTCACAGATAAGTACAAACTACTCATATTTCAAGCTCTTATAAAAATATTTATAGTAAAGAGTTGATGATATTTATTTGTTATTAATTCAGTTTCGTAATGAGTGTTTTGAGTGAAGCAGACATTCGGAAGTTCAGAGGGCGAGCTAAAGCAGCTCTGACCCGTTTACAAAATGGCTTCACTAATGAGTTAAGCCTTACTGAATTAAAGGCGAGACTGGAGAAAGTTGAGCAAACATATAAAGAATTTGATGAATATGATGCAGCTTTACCCGAACAAGATTCGGAAATCGCCGAATTTGAAACAAAATATTTCGAAACCAAAGTGATTTATCAATCTGCCATTGAGGCATTAAGTGGAAATACTTCGATTGTTAATCCCACGCCAATTGGGGCGAACTTCAAATTACCGCGTTTAAACATTCCCAGTTTCAGCGGTAAATACACCGATTGGCTCAATTTTAAAGATTTGTATCTTGCGACGGTGCACAATAATCTTTCTTTGGCTAACATCCAAAAATTTCAATATTTGAAAGGACTTTTAAAGGACGAGCCAGCTAATATTATTAAGCATATCCCAATTTCTGAAACTACATATGATGAGGCTTGGAGCAAATTATTATCCCGGTACGATCGAAAAAACCAAATAGTCACATCTCTGGTTAGAACATTCTTAGAACAACCCAGCGTAGTAAATGCTGATTCTGTTAATTTAAGAAAACTAACCGATACATCTGATGAAGTTATTCGCGGATTAAAATCGCTTGGTGAAAAAGCGTCGTCTAAAGATATTTGGTTGATTCATTTATTATTGGAAAAAGTGGACTCTGAAACGCGCCATTTATGGTCACAAAAGATTGGAGAAGAAGAATTTCCTACCTTAGAATCTTTTTTGGAATTTTTAAACTCAAGATGTGTGTCCCTAGAGATGCTAAATGACCATAATACTGAAAAGCGAGTAATTCAAAAAAATCATTGTGCTAAGACTGTTACACATCTTAACAAACATTCATTTCTTAAATGCCATTACTGCAATGGTTCTCATGCTTTATCGAAATGTTACAAATTTAAAAGTGCAGACATTTCAACTCGAAAAAATATAGTTCGTAAAAATTCATTATGTTTTAACTGTTTGGCGTTTCACCATGTAAAATTCTGCCCATCACAATCTTTGTGTCATGTTTGCAAAGGAAAACATCACACTTTATTGCACGAAGAAATCAGAAATAATAATATAATAGTTTCAAATGCAACTCCGTCGGATGAACAAATTGATAACGGTAATGAAGCGGTAAACATTTCTAGCTTTTCTGTGCAGGGTCAAAGTATATCATTCTTACCAACTGCTGTAGTAAAGGTTTATGATTCATCCGGCCAAGGTCACGAGTGCTGCGTTCTTTTTGATAGCGGAAGTGAAGCTTCTTTTATAAGTGAATCATTTGCTCGTCAATTAAATATCCCTCGAAAAAATGCTCGCATTTGCGTAAAGGGACTTGGTGATTCGAAAGCAGCTACGACTCGCGGTTATGTAAATATTAAATTATTTTCCGATTCTGATTCGGAAAAAAATTGCGTTTTAATACAAGCTTATATTCTTGATAAGTTAACTTCGCATTTGCCTTCAGAGAAAATTGATGATGAGGACTTAGATTATTTGAAATCAATTAATCTTGCTGACCCAGATTTTAATTCACCTAAAGAAATTAATATAATAATCGGTGCTGATTATTTCTTTTCTCTGCTTCGGCCTGGTCAGATTGTTGGTTCTAAAAATGTAATTGCACAAAATACCATTTTTGGTTGGGTAGTTTCAGGCAGAATTAAACCAGAAAGTAGTACACCGCATTCCATTTGTGTCAATCGCATTCGTTTATGTACGGAGGATAACATTGATACTATTCTGAAGAGGTTTTGGGAATTAGAGGAAATAACAATTAAAAACCAAGATTTAACTATTGAAGAAGAGTTTTGCGAGAATCATTTCAAGGAGAATTATCGAATAAATGATGACGGGAAATTTGTTGTTCGATTGCCTATTTTCAACAGAGCCGAAAAGTTAGGTGACTCCAAACCTTTGGCGATTTCACGTATGTTATCCATGGAGCGAAAATTTAATTTCGATAAAGAGCTCGGTAGACAATATAAGGATTTCATGCTGGAATATGAAACTTTAAATCATATGGTTCCAGTTGATGCTGAGAAAAATGACCAGGTATATTATCTACCGCATCATGCTGTTATAAAATCAAGCAGCACTACCACTAAACTTCGTGTAGTATTTGACGGTTCTTGTAAACCAAACAATTCAGTTTCCTTGAACTCTGTTTTAGGTGTAGGTACAACACTACAACGAGACATTTTTTCAATATTGCTTAATTTTCGAGTACACAAAATAGCATTTTCTGCAGATATAGAAAAAATGTACCGACAGATTCTTGTAGATGATGAAGATCAAAATTTGCAAGGAATTGTTTGGAGAAATTCAGTTGATTCGAGAATGCAATCATATAAATTATGCACAGTTACATATGGTACTGCCTCTGCTCCATTCTTGGCAATACGCTGTTTGTGGCAAATTGCATTGGATGCAGAGAAAATGCATCCTTGTGTATCTTCGATTCTTAAGAATGATTTTTTACGTAGATGATTGCTTATCTGGTTCGAGTAATTTACCTGAAGCAATTGATATCTGTTCTAAACTGTCACAGTTGTTGGCAGAACATGGATTCTATTTGAGGAAATGGAGGTCTAACTGTTCTAAACTTCTTGAAAATCTATCTATTGATCACAGAGAAGCAAGTGACTTAGAAATCCATTCAGATGATTGTGCTAAAACATTGGGTCTTCTTTGGAACTCTACAGAGGACATATTTTTATTTAATATATCCATTAATTTTGGAACTGAAATTACCAAGAGAATTTTCATCTCTCAATCCTCTAAAATTTTTGACCCACTTGGTTTGCTATCTCCATGCACAGTCATGCTGAAAATGTTTTATCAGCGTCTGTGGCTGCTGAAACTTGAGTGGGATGCTCCACTTCCCAAAGAATGGATAGACAAATTGCTACGATTTCAAGAAGAACTTAAGACTCTCAGTGATCTTAAGATTCCCAGGTGGCTCCGTGTAACTGAGAAAAGTATTTGTCTTCAAGGTTTTTGTGACGCCTCGGAATCTGCTTATGCTGCCGTCATCTACTGTGTTCAACCCATATCTCCTGATAGGAATGAAGTGAACTTAGTGGTTACTAAAACTAAGGTAGCTCCCATTAAGCAAGTGTCTTTACCCAGACTGGAACTTCTAGGTGCATTACTACTTGCCAGACTTTTCAAGGCTGTGAAGGATGTTTTTTCCAGTTATGACATTTCTTTCCAGGCCTGGTCGGACTCCAAAGTGGTTCTAAGTTGGCTAGCAGATCACCCTAGAAGATGGAAACTGTTTGTAGCAAACAGAACTTCTGAAATTCTAGATGTTATACCTTACCAGCAATGGAGTTATATTCCATCAAAAGATAATCCTGCTGACATTCCTTCTAGAGGTATTGATCCAAAACTTCTCCAGAACTCCTCTCTTTGGTGGCATGGCCCATCATTCTTGAAGCTAAACAGTTCAAATTGGCCTCTACAATCTTCTAGCGTTGATGAGACTGGTGATTATGCTACTGTATTTGCTGAACAAAAGACAAAATCTATATTCAGTACTGTAGTTCAGTTAACTAATGACACTGTGGACAATTTATTTGAGACCTGTTCTTCTTTATCTAAAATAGTAAATGTAATCTCTTTGTGTTTAAGATTTATTTCTAGGTGCAAAAAAAGAACGTCTGCTCATGATGAAAGGATGTTGCGAAGTCCATTTGCTCCTCCATCAACAAGTGAACGACAGGCAGCTATGAAATTAATTATTAAGTGGATTCAGTTTGTGTGTTTTCAGGATGATTTGAAATTGATTAGGAACAGTGTATCTTTAAACCCTAAAAGTGTTTTGATTTCACTCTCTCCTTTTTTGGATAATGATGGTATTTTACGGGTGGGAGGTCGGTTGCAAAATTCTGATTTGGCTTTTAATGTTAAGCATCCTATAATTATTCCAGGTGAACATAAATTTGCCTTTTTACTTGTTAAGCAATATCATCTAACACATATGCATGCTGGTCCTAGTTTACTGGCTAATATTTTAAAACAAAACTATTGGATAGTTAAGGGTAAAAAACTTATTCATTCTTTTATCCATAAATGTATAGTCTGTCACAGATATAAATTGTCATCGAATAGTCAACTAATGGGAAATCTTCCAAAACAAAGGGTAACGCTTGAAAGACCATTTCTTAGTACAGGCATTGATTATGCTGGACCCGTAATTTTAAAATGTTACAAAGGTCGTTGTGTGAGGACTACAAAGGGTTACATAGCTCTTTTTGTATGTATAGCAACCAAAGCTTATCATATTGAAGCAGTTAGTGATTTAACGGCTGATTCTTTTATTGCAGCTCTCAGGCGATTTGTATCCAGACGAGGTACGCCAAAAAATTTATTCTCGGATAATGGCACACATTTTGTGGGTGCTAAAAGAAAGCTATCTGAATTACATAATATTTTATTTTCACTTAATGGTAATAAAATTATTGCAAATTATTTGGCTCAAACCGCAATGGAATGGAAAATGATTCCCCCTGCTTCTCCCCACTTCGGTGGTTTGTGGGAATCTGGAATTAAACCTATAAAATTTCACCTGAAAAGAATGATCGGAGAAACCAAGTTAACATTTGAAGAGTTAACTACTCTCTTGACTCAAATTGAGGCTGTTTTAAATTCTCGACCTTTGTGTAAAATTAATCATGCTGATGTATCTAATTTAGATGCCTTGACGCCATCTCATTTCTTAACTGGAGATGTCATTACTAGTATTCCTGAAGATAATTCAATTAATAAGGTTAAGTCCTCTATTTTAAAACGATGGGAATTGTTACAACAAATGAAGCAAGGTTTTTGGAAGAGGTACTATAAGGAATATTTAAATTCTTTACAACAGAGATATAAATGGAAAGAAAGAGTTCCAAATTTGTCTATAGGTGATCTTGTATTAGTTAAGGAGGACAGCATGCCTCCTGGTGTTTGGCCATTAGGTCGCATTTCTGAGATTCATCCTGGCAAGGACGGTCACGTTCGAGTTGCAACAGTAAAGACTGTAAATGGTTATTTCAGAAGACCTATTGTAAAACTGTCACCTTTGCCATTGTGTCAAGAATAAGCCATTCTTGACAGGGTGGGAGTATGTTGGATGTATTTGTAATTTTATTATTATTGTCTTTATTTTTTATTAGTTATTTTTGTTCTCGTGTTCTTTTTTTGTGTTTCTGTATTGTCTCTGTGTTCTTTTAATATCATTTAAATATATGTTACTGTATCTGGCAACAAGTTTGATGTTCAAGTATTATTAATGTGTTTTGGCAACGTCTAGTTTATGTATTCAAGCACTTGAGCCGCACCCAGCTGCTGGCGTTTTGTAACAGCTCTCTCTAAAATGAAAATTAAACGTGTTTTTCACTTTTAGAAGATATTTATTTGATCTACAGCGATCACAATTAAAAATATCAGTTATGGTCCAAAAACCAAAAATTTGAATTTCCAAAATGCAATTTTGCCATTATAACAAAATAAGTTTTATAGTTTCATTGATTATATATTTTTATTTTCGAATTTTTTAAAACTGTCCGTTAATGAGTCAATTCTCAGACAAGAATTTAATTTTAAACATAAAAGTACTTTCCCCCCAAAATGAAGAAAATTAATAGTATATTAACTAAAAATACAATATAAATTTTTTTGTCTCCAATTAACAATATCCGCCATGATTCAAAGACAAAAAATTTGCATTTCCAAAATGCAATTTTGCCATTATAAAAAAATTTTCACTTCCAAAATGCAATTTTGCCATTATAACAAAAAAAACTTTATAATTTCATTGATTTTATTTTTTTATTTTCTATTTTTTTAAACTGTCAATTAATTAGACAATTCTCAGACAAGAATTTAATTTTAAACATAAAAGTACTTTTCGTCAAAAAAAAACCCCGAAGAAAATTAATAGTATATTAACCAAAAACACAATTTAATAAATTATGTTTCCAATTAAAAATATCCAATTAAAAATTCCAATTAAAAAAACAAAAAATTTGTATTTCCAAAATGCAATTTTGCAATTATAACAAAAAACAAACAACCCTAATATTTTATTGATTTTATATTTTCATTTTTAGAATTTCATTTTTTAAAACAATCAGTTAATCGATCATTTTTCAGAGAGGAACTTAATTTTAAACATAAAATTCATACTTTTCGCCAAGAAAATATGACGAAAATGTATTCTATATTAACCTAAAACACAGTTCAAAAAATTGTAATTCCAATTAAAAACATCCGTCGCGATCCGAAAATAAAATAAACGAACCAACTCATTAAAGTTAAGATACGCAATCTTCAATCACGTTACATCCGTATACAATCCAATTTTCGTAATGCTTTTAAATTGTCACCTATTATAACTCGACGACGAGATATTTTGAAATCAATTATAATTCAACTCCCGTTGTTATATTTCCGATATATCAACCCAGAATAAAGCATTATCGCTAATGAGGTATGCGTGTACGGGGGGATCTTGAGATCTCACTAAGAATAAGGCTTGGAACTGTTTTCTTTCTTGATTACGGAACACTTCATGGCTGAACGGGCAATGCCCCGAGGACTTGGTACTTCAGAATAAAACTGAAACTTCTTGTAGCTTGGAACTTTTCATTCTCCTTTCCAGTTTGAAAATAGGGTTAGTTGCAAAACAATTCGTTTCTTCGTTACCTTCTAAATGAAGTTATTTCCAGACTGATTTTGAAGTGGTAGTTATCGGAGTAAGATTCATAAGTGATTAGAAAAATGTATAATTATTAGTATCGGGTGGTGCTCGTGGGTTCCATTCGAGGATGTTAATTGTTCGAAAATGAAGTATTGTTTTCGAGTGCAATACAGATTGTCATTTCAATAGACAATTCTTTTTTTTCCTTCTAACTGCAGGTTTGCTAGAATTGTAATATTTGTACAGAAAATTTTCATTCAGTAAAGAATTCTAATATCCATTATTAGACATTGAATTAATTCAGGTGCTCAGTAACTCTTTTAAAAATATCAATTATGGAATAAAAACAATTTTCCTATGTGCAGACATCTTATTAGGCTTAGCCCTTTAGTGCCATCCTTCGAGGATGTTAATTGTTCGAAAATGAAGTATTGTTTTCGAGCGCAATGCAGATTGTCATTTTAATAGACAATTCTCATTCTTATTTTTTTGCTAGCAGGAGATTTGCTAGTATAGTAATATTTGTACATAAAATAAATTTTCATTCAGTAAAAAATTCTAATATCCATTATTAGAAAAAGAATTAATTGAGGCGCTCATTAACTATTTTTCAAATTTCAATTATGGAATAAAAATTAATTTGCTATGTACAGACATCTTGTTAGGCTTAGCCCTTTGGAGCCATCTAAGTATTTTAATTTCTAACTTTATTGTATTCGGGGCTTTCCTGTTTTGACTGTTAAATTTCCTCTAAATTATGTTTGCTCAAAATAAATTTAGTGTTTTTCTTTATATATATATATATATATATATATATATAAGTATATAGAAGTGGATAATTATCGGAGTAATATTCATAAGTGATTAGAAAAATGTATAATTATTAGTATCGGATGGTGCTTGGAGCTTTAAGGATGTTAATTGTTCGAAAATGAAGTATTGTTTTCGAGCTCAATACAGATTGTCATTTTAATAGACAATTCTTATTTTATTTTTGTTATTTTTTCCTAACAGCAGATTTGCTAGAATTGTAATATTTGTACAGAAAACAAATTTTCATCCAGTAAAGAATTCTAATATCCCTTATTAGACACTGAATTAATTGTGGCCGTGATTAACTCTTTTTAAAATTTCAATTAGGGAATAAAAAATTGATTGATGTAAAGCACTGTTATATTTTCTCACTTATATGTATAAATAGTTCCATAATATTTCATAATTAACTATCTTACTAACAAACTTTGTTTATTCGACGTATAACATCAATTATTTGTCAGTTTTGATGCTAAAAAACTGACAATCTCTAAGAGAAGTGCTAATTACAAAAATTCAGGCATTCATTAGCTGTTTTTTAAAATTCAATTACAGACGAAAAAATTATTTTCCTTAAAATACTATTTATATATTCCTTAGTAATATAATATGGTATAATACAACCCTGGTTCATTTGTAACTATCGTATTAATAAACTGTTTATTCGATGCACGGCTACAAATATGAGTAATTTTCGATGTTAAGAAGACCTGTACACCATATAGACAGTAGTAATTTTTCAAGAGAATGCAAACTTCAATAAAAAAAACTTTATTAAATTCTACACAGTTCAAAAACTAATAATAGGCAATTTATTGGACGCTAAATTAAACGAAGAAAAATTTTAAATGTTACACCACCATCTCTCAAGGATAAAAAATAAACACATATCCATTAAATATTTAAAAATTATATTGTCCGCAACAAACTTAAAAATGATTAAAATGAAATCTGCTATGCACATTTCAATGTAGCATGTTAGAACATCATTTCTTGAACGGCCAAAGCTCCATCTGCTCGTGCGAGTTAAATTCTATTTTAATTCATTTTAATTGCTTCGTCGAATGAGTCATTTTAGTATTACAAACGATCCAAAAAACTTTGACTCGCATTGATTGTTTTAAAAAACATCGCATTTCCTATTTATTTCATTTCATATAATCGCGTACTCAAAATGACATATTTCTAGGTTTTAATTGCTGCAGTCACTAACTTATTTTTTTAATCAGAGCTTTTGTAAATGCAATGGAAATGCGCTATCAAAAACTGATTTTTTGAAATGTTCGTGCAGATAATAAAATTTTTATTTTTCGCCAACGGATTTTTGTTGGCGCCAAAAACCTCATCCCAAAAACAACATCATGTCCTGACATGATAAAAAAAGCGTACAATGATTTTTGTGTGAATTAAAATGTTGTACTTAATGCTCGAACAAGTAATGCTAATTTTTTGATATTAAAAATCAACCTACCGAAACATAGATATCAGAAAGTGAATTATTTAATACTCGAAATATGCAATAATGGCTTTATTTTTATCAGTTTTAAGATATCATGAGTAAAGGAATTATGAAAGAAGTAGAAGTATCACACGGGGCTTACAGAAGTGGTCAACACATTACATAGACATCACGTAGGCAACTCAAACATCACATTCACTTGCACAGCCCCTTTTTACAGGGGAACACGTTCAAACATATCAAAGAAAGAACAGAAGAAGAACAACCATGCCCGAACCTGGACTAGAACCCAGGACGCCCAGATCACAGGGAAGACGCGCTATGCGTCTATGATGTAATACGCAAGTTTATTGAACATTAATATTAAATACCATATATTAACATTAATTAAAAACTTATTTTTTAAGGAAATTGAATCATAAATAACAAATTTGCAAATACCAATTTTGTTTATTATTATGTCTTAAATTTATACGTCAGTTCTTTGAAAAATGTGGGTATTTACGTATTATACCGTCCAACTTTATCTCCAAATTTGAAATCTTTACCAATGAGTTGATAAACCGCCAGTTATTGCAATCCGGCAATGGTTTAATTCGTTGACCTTTATCGCCAAGTTTAAATCAGTCGCCAACGAGTTACTAAACCGTTGGCGATTGTTAACGAAGGCGGTATAATACGTAAGTGCCAAAAAGTGTGTTCTTAATAGTGTTATATAGTAGTTTATTTTAAAGTTCTCCCCAGTAATGGTTTAAAGGATCAAGTGTGCTTAGCACATAAACATAGATGATCTCTCTAGGATCTTCTTAGCACATAAACATATATTTCTTTCTTAAGAATCTAAAATCGAGAGTCTTTTTCTCGGATGCCAAGGCTACCTTTACGGTCCACTTAAATCATTTACAAAGCAAGTACTTTAGAACAAGAATAAAATTAACAAAATAGAATAAAATGAATTTGAGATTAAATTTTGAGCTTAATAGGTCTAAAAGCAATGTTAAAAAATGGCATTGAATTATTTTTAATACTATCTGGAGTCATTCGTTTTCCTTTAAGAAATTAGATAAAAATGTAGTTTTTTAGGAAACCGCCTTTAATGAGAGCTCTTTCGAGCTCTATAATTTAGAGCTAATGATGTTCAAATTACTCCTCTGTGCCTTCTAATTACCCTACTTACAAAAAATAAAATAATTGGGCTTAAAATGAATGTAAGGAAGGAATTCAAAGTATTTTTCAACAAAACTGGATTTTTAAAGAAGGCCTACACCTTTAGTATAAAAGAAAAAATGATGGGATCTGAATTTAATATTTATTAAATACGATGCCAGCTTGATATAATATTAAGTAGTAGTAGTAGTTGACTCTTCATTCCCAGAACAAGCAGGTCTTCAGAAATAATTCTGTGTCTAATAAATCTGATAAAGAAAAGTGAAATCTAGCCTATGAAATGGCAAATAAATAGAACAGAACAAGAACAAATCGATAGAGCAAAAGAGAGAAAGACAAGGATAGCAACTTTAAGCAGATAGAAATTATGAACGGCAAAAATATCAGATGCATCAACATTAAGTTTAAATATCTTAACATCGCTTTTCTCCTTCCAATGTAGTACTGGAAAGGTCATTATACATTATGAGAACTTATTAAGACTTTCTAGTACATTATTATAAAATGCAATATCTGACTTTCTGTACAAAATAATAGCTCTGATAAAAGTAATAAATATAATAATAGCTCTGATAATAGTTTTAAAAAGATTAAAATGAAATCTGCTATGAATATTCCAATGTATCATGTCAGAACATCCTTTCTTGAACGGCCAAGCACCGCGTGCTCCTGCAAGTTAAATTATATTTTTATTCATTTTAATCGTTTTATCGAATGAGTCACTTTGGTATTGCAAACGATCCAAAATTTTTTTGTCTCGCATTAATTGTTTGAAAAAATATCACATTTCCTTTTTATTTCATTTCATATAATCGCGTGCTCAAAATGACATTTTTCTGGGTTTTATTTGCTGTAGTCATTAACTTATTTTTTTGATCAGAGCTTTTGTAAATGCAATGGCTGATTTTTTTAGATACTCGTGCAGGTAATAAAATTTATATTTTTCGCCAACGGATTTTTGTTAGCGCCAAAAACCTCATCCCAGAAACAACATCATCTTCTGACATGATAATAATAGCTATGATGTGCCAAAGTTCTAAACCTTCATTTTAATGCAACTGAATAATGACAAGGCCTTATTGTATTTTAATATAAAATTAGGAATGCATAGACAATTTTTTATTTAATGTAATGTTAGCATCAAATTTAAACTATAGCATCAAATTAAATATTTTATGCCAAAATTTTTATGTAGTGAAATATATACAAAGCATGTTTTGGTGAACATTTTGTATTAACCCACGGGTAAGCATATGATTGCGTAGCTAGTAATAAAACTATATAAAGTCTGATATACATTTGTCTCTCAATTTCTCTTAAGAATTCCTCCTAAATGAGAATATATATATATATATATATATATATATATATATTTAAATTTTCAGTCGTTAATAAAATACTTTTTATTCATCCACTTCAGTTCCTATAATTTTTTAACTTCTAGTGGATGACAATTGAAATTAATACAGTTTTTTTCCAATATTAATTCATTAATTTTTTATTAACTAACTAAGTTTCCCGCCAAAATTCTTCATTTCCCCAACGCTAAATGAGTATGGCATCAGTTTTTATTCCCACGCTAATGAGGTTAGGCCTAACATGTTTTTGACCGATTATTTCAAACTATTTTGTTTATTTTCTTAAAGTTTGATGCATTTGTCGCGATTGTAGTCGCGGTACGAACCTGCGACGCTAGGGCCGGTAGCGGAATAACATAACCGCTACACCAAAAGTCGACTTCAGTATCGTAGATGTTATCTGGCTTATAGGACTAGCGCCACAGTACTCCCCACCAGTGAGTCGGACGAGAGACGAACGATTTTGAAAGCGCCAAGTGTATGGCGAGGGTGTGAGTTCGTTGGTGCGTCGAGTGAGAGACGGCTTTTTTCGCTCGTAGATAGCGCCACGAGACATCAGAAATTTACGCTGCCAAGGTCACCCAATGCCTCGATTGAAAGTCACGGTACGAACCTGTGACGCTAGGGCCGGTAGCCGAGAAACATAAATACTACACCAAAAGTCGACTTCAGTATCGTAGATGTTATCTGGCTTATAAGACTAACACCACACACTAAACATTGTTAATTAATCGATTTTTCAGATTCATTCTGAAGTACTTTCGAACTAAAATAAAAGAGAATTAAGGAAATTAAAAATTTCTAATCTTTATTGCGTTATCCCACCAAGTACAGAAAATTCACGCGTTTGCGATGCATCAATTGGCGTTGAAAATTCAACGCCAATTGAGTACGTTCAGATTATGTTCTGGTTTATTTTCAACGGATACGGATTTGATTTTTTCCCCCAGGCATAATTTTTTGACCACTTTTTACATTAATTATAATTATTTAATATAAAAGTAACTAAAATATAATTTTTCTTTGTTGGCCTAAATAGGAATTGACAAGAATTTTTTTATGTTACTTGTTATTTTATCATTTTAAAACCCATCCGTGTGATAACTAATTCACTCTTAACGGGAAATAAAACGGAATCGCACTTCGTTAAGATATTATAGAGTACGGAACTTTGAATATACATAATTACGTCTGATAAAAAAACCATTTCCAAACAAAAGTACTGTTGCGATAACAACAATTGCGATACAACAATTCGCGATAACAACAAAAATATCTTATGAATGAATCCAAATGAATCCATCGAAAGTACTTATGAATGAATAAAAAAAACGATTAATTAACAATGTTTAATGTATCAAACTCTAAGAAAATAAACGGAATCGTTTGAAATAAGTGGTCTAAAACATGTTAGGCCTAACTTCATTAGCTTGGAAATAAAAACTGAAATTATAATCATTTAGCGTCGGGGAAATGAAGAATTTTGGCGAAAAACTTATTTCTTATTTAATTAATAAAAATGAATGAATTGATATTGGAAAAACTGTATTATCTTCAACTGTCATCCACTAGAATTTTTTAAAAAAATTATAGGTACGTGAGTGGATGAATAAAAGTATTCTTTTTGCTAGAAACTGGCTTTTGCTGAACTCGTATCACTGCTTGAAATGAGAGAATTTCTCAGTTCCATTCTCTCAAAATTGATAATACTAGTCCTATGTTATAAATCATCACAGTTATAGTTTCATTATAAAAAAATATCTGAGAATAGCTCTGTGAAAATAGCCGGACTCACCTTCTCATCCTGAGCAATGCTGAGAAACCTCTTGTGGTCTTCGTCGGACATACAGAACGCCTCCTGAGCATACTCGTACAGATCCTCCGCGTATACCGAGTAGCCACTGCTGTTCGCTCCCAATTTGTGCTTGATGGTGTACAGCACGGCAATGTACAGCTCTTCCCACTGAAATAAGGAATGAATATAAATTCTGTTATGTTGTTGTTGTTACTTATGGCACTTGTCATCGGACAAGCCCCTGCTGATGATACATCAGTAGATTTAAGCCGAATGAGCGTCTCTTGTTTTTGAAGTAGCGCCAATAAGGGCCAAGAGTACGACTTAGCTACACACTCATCACATACGCTTGCACAACCCCTTTTTAAAGGGGGGCACATTCACATATCTCACAGATAGCACACAAGATAACCTTACCCAAATAGGGATTCGAGCCCGGGACTCCTAGAACATGAGGAAGATGCGCTACCTCTGTTCCAGAGAGTCGGCGATATAAATTCTAACTAATTACTAAGAATTTTGTAATTATTTCTTAAAGTTATTTTCAATGTCGTGTGCTTAGTATTTTTGATATAATGCGTTTCTCTTTTTTCAATCACATTTAGATTTTAATTAGTCATAATTTATTTTCTTTTACTAATATTCTCTTTGAGAAACATTTGGAGCTCGATAATAAGAAATCAGATTCTTGTTTCTCCTGGTGGAATATAAATTTTTGGACTGGTAGATTGTTTTACTGCTGATCCCCGGACTTTCCTCTTTGTACGAATTTTAAGGATGAGGCACTTTTGAGATCGACACAGAAAACTTCTAGATATATATGTTGAAATTACTTTATTTATGTATATCTAGACCCACTATTAAATTCATGGTTTTTCTTTTCATCAGAATAAGTCAACTAAAGCTTCAAAGCATTTGACGCTTTATTGATTTTTGAAATGTGTTTCACACTTATTAGCACAAGATACAAACTACATTAATAGAAGTCGGCTGATTCTCAAAATATTGAAAAGGAAACTTTCTCAGATTCGCAGAAGATTTTCTGATGTTCTGTCCTCTTCCACTCATGTTTCCCCATTCTTGAAGCTTACACGCCTTTCAAAATGATAATGATTTTTGTAATGCGTTTTACACTTATTAGCACAAGATATATAATTAATAGAAGTCGGCTGATTCGCAAAATATTGAAAAGAAAACTTTCTGAGATTCGCAGAAGATTTTCTGATGTTCTTTCCTCTTCCACTCATGTTTCCTTATTCTTGAAGCTTACACGCCATTCAAAATGATCTGCAGAGCTATTGCAGAATGTATTATTTTATGGCATTTTATCTGAAATTCAGTTACAGTTTTAAGATATTTCTTTGTTTCTATTTGCGATCACGAAATAAATAACATACCTGATCTCAAAATCATTAGGATATTTCGATCGATGCACACATTGCAATGTCTATTGGCACATTGACTTCTGAACGGCCAATAGATACTTCAATGTGAATCCGATTGTAAGCATATTGACTTCTGAATGTTAGTGTTACTTGTGCCTGGATGGATTTTAGCTACAATGTATTATTGTGGTGCAGAAATAGTCATGAAACTCTTTGATACTTATATACCAGGCTTTGAAGCGTAATTGATACATACAATAGTTTGTGAAACTTTGTTATATTGAAGAATCGCTGTTAAATTGCTGCATCATGTAAAATATTTTTGTGGCAAATTAACAGACATTCATACATATTTTTTTCTGGAGTTTCTAGTTAGGATTGCAAAATGGATAAAAAGTAAGGGATTCAAACACAAGAGAAACACTATCTATATACACAGTGCTCTTTTTGTTGGCGTATTGACTTCTGAATGTTGGTGCAACTTATGATCGCCTGAGTGAATTTCAGCTGCACAGTGTGTTAGTATGGTACAGAAATAGTTGCTAAAATCTTTGATACATCCCATGCTTTGAAGCTTACATGCCTTTCAAAATAAATAAATAAATAAACTTAACGATCTTTTATATTATAATCGTAGTTAAATTGCTACATCACGCAAAATTCTTTTAGGGCAGATTATATGGCATTCACACAAGATTTCAAGTTCTTTTTTTGTGTCTAGTTGGGATCTGGAAAGCGATGAAATGCGTGGTTGCGAATACAAAAGGAGAAGCCCTATCGATGTACACAGTGCAATGTCTGTTGGCACATTGACTTCTGAATGTTGGTGCACCTTATGTCTGAGTGACTTTCAGCTGCAGTGTGTTAGTATGTTACGGAAATAGTCTCGAAAATCTTTGATACTTACATCACATGCTCCAAAGCTTACATGCCCTTTAAAAAAAGCTGTAGGATCTTTTATTGTATAATCGCAGTTAAATTGCTACATCATGTAAGATGCTTTTATGGCAGATTACATGACATTTACACAAGTTTTAAAGTTTTCTTTTTGTTTTTGTTGAGG
>JAOUZG010000678.1:1032195-1049826 GCA_026289955.1 Argiope argentata | reverse complement strand
ATATATATATATATATATATATATATATATATATATATATATATATAGGATATTCCACAGAACCATTTTAATTAACCAACATCTGCCTTCATCTTGTTTTGTCAACACCCGATGATATATGAAATCCAAAGCAAGAATTGTAATGGTTAGATCACCCAGAGGACAATAAATTTTAATTAGTTTAGCATTCCAGAACCACTCCATCTATCGGTCTTTTGAAGGTCTGTCCCAATTAATTTTGAGGCAGAGGCCCCACGAACTTTCGTTAAGAGAAGACGTCTGTCTTCACGCGTCAGCGGTTCCCGCAAAGCTCAGCGGATACGCGGTAATATATATTTTCAGTCATAATGTTTTCCTAACTCTAACGTCCTCGAAGAAATAATCTAACTTTCTGATTATTAAATATCTCCATGTTTTAATTCTTTTTAATATTTCCCTGTAAATACTCCCCCTGCAAATATTCCCCTTTAACTCTAAATAAATTCTTTTTTTTTTCTAAAGAAGTCTCTTCATCCTTCGTTTGTATTATTTTAATTTTGGTTTTGAAACTAACCCATAAATATTTAAAAAACCCTAGACATCACGCCACTAAAACCCTGCTATCTGAAGAGTCTAATTTTTTTTCGAAGATTTATTTAGAATCCCACATATATATATAAATATAAATTTATAAAAAAGGCACTTTTCCTTTAGCCGGGCGCCAACAACAAATCGCCAAAGAAATTTGGCGGAATTCTATATTTGGCGATTTTTTGCTTTAAAATCGCTGTACAAAATTTGGCAGAATTCTTAACATTATTTGGCGATTTTCCGTTGGCTGACGAAAAATTACCGATAAAAAATAGGCAAATTTTTGGAGTTCATCTGCTCTTATTTTCAAAAACATTACAGCAAAAAACTGATTTATACATCATCTTAAAGCTCAAAAAATAATAATTTCAATGACCTGAATGTTTTAATCTAGAAATTACCTTTTTATTTCAAATGGTTTTTTAAAAAAAATATTTTAATTCTATTTTGTAACAATTTATTTTGAGCAAAATAAAAATGAGACTTAACCAACAGGTGCATTTTGCGAGTTCATGAAAAATTTAGCTTATTGATGAATAAATTTTGTTTGGCTAGAAAGGATGCATATATTCTTCACCCGACACGTAAGAATGATTAAAATTCTTAAAGTAATGGAATGACGACGAATTAATAGCTAACGGATTTCTAGATTTAATCAATTGACGAACCTGTATAGTAAATTCTACAAAGAAAATATTTTCAATGGATTTGCCAGGTGATGCGTGATAGTTTTTAAGTCACGGATGTGATAAACAAAATTGGCACTCATCTTTGCCTTATACACGAAATAAAATTCACAAAAGGATGTCTAGGAAAAGAATTAAAAGATAGCATTAAATGAAGGTCACGACATCAGAGAAAGATATATCTATACTAAATCTTAAGTATGAACGCTTAATACTGTATAGGTGGGTTTTTCCCATTATTCGAAAAGGCTTATTTTATTGAATAACGAAAAAGAAATGAGTTAATCTCTTCAGAATTCTGTACTTTTAGTAAGTAATATAAATGAGGAAACCAGAGTGGTCTCCTCAAAACTTTCTCGCGTGCATTCTACTGAACTCGTAATGCCAGAGAACACTTTACATGAATGCATTAGTTATGAAATATCAACTTTGAGCATTAATTTAGAATTTTTCTATCTTGTCCTTCTTGGTGTTATTTGGCGATTAACTCCTGCCATGCGTTAATAGTATCCAAAAAAATTTAATTTGTGTTTTAGAACACATTTTTATCACCCGACTAGAACAAAAGAATGACAAAAAAAAACTGTTCTTGTAGTCACAAAACCCCCAAAACTAATTTGACACATATTTCCTAACCTGTGTTTCTGTAGCGGTAAAAGTAATTAAGTCACGAACTATTAAAAAATCGTATTTATCAGAAAATTGTGACAAGAATAGTCATCGCCTAATTATGAAACTCAAAAAAGTAATTGTAAAGTTACTTGAATCCTCCTTTTCTGTTTCTCTCGTGTCCCGCTTTACAACGGAAGGAGGGGTGCAGCTGCTTCTGAGAATATGGACCCTAGAGTACCTAAGGTCAGAAGTCTGACTTCTAGCTCACACACGTCACAAACTCATTTTACGGGCGGACTTCATTCGTACATTTCATTCATTCCTCCACAGATCGTAATATAGATCTGGAACAGAGAACTATTCCCTCTGACCCAGTACCTCCAGTGGTATTACTCTCGACATGGAGTACTTTGTGTCCACGACAGATTTAACGAGCTCCAGCCGTCACACACTCGGGGAATCTTTGGCTTACGGGTTAGAACTCGCAGCTCAAGGGATGCAAATCCAACGCCCTATCAACCAGTCTATCCCTGCCCTTTTTACCCTAATATTCTTACTAATTCTGAAGAGGTGTTAGAAATTTGCTATTCCATTGTTATTTTAATAGCTGTAACTAATGCTAGCAACATAATTACTTTTGAAATAGTATTTAATATCGTAATAACAGTACAAATCAACAAGTCATAACTTTTCATATGTCCGAAAACTGTGACAAGAATAGTTATTACCAAATTATGAAGTCACCATGAAATTAATACAGGAATTACAAAACTATTTCAATGGTCTATATCTCCTAGTATTCTTATAATTCATAAAACAATATTTGAAATTAATTGTTTTACACTGTTCTTTTATTAGCAGCAGCTACTACCAGTAACAAAAATACTTAAAGTAAAAAAAAAACTGTTTCTGACATTCTAGCAGCAAAAGTCGACAAATCACAAACTAGCAAACAATTTTCCCTGTCACGCGTCTGCGATACGAATATTTATTCTTCCAGATATGAAAACTTCCCCCAAACGGAAAAGTTATTTGAATCTTCCGTGTAGTCCAATCCCCCTACAAATTCCAGACAAGGCGCTTGTAAGCCTTTTGTTTCGCGAAAAGTCAAAACTGCAAACCGGGAGAGTGGATGTGTCACTCAAGCAGATAAAGACGACTTCTGTTTGGAAGCAAAAAGCGATGGGAAAAGAAAACATGTCAAGAAACCGGAAGAGTCATCTTCCTCAAAATAGACCGTTCTGGAGAAGCTTATGGAGCCTTGTTTCTTCTACCCCCCCTACACCACCACCACTCCCCGATCAAACAGGCAGATCAGAGTGTTCTTTACCATTTCGATTTTCATAGAAAAAGGGGATGGAACATTACCGTGGTGAAGTCTGATAAATCCTGTGTTTTCTGAAATCAATATCCTGTCTTTGTTTTAGAACAAATGGTTGGGAAGCAAATATTAGGAGGACGTTGTATCGAGGAATTTATTGGAAAAATTTAAGCTTAGGAGATGGGTCTTTTGTTAACAGATATCGACAGGAGCAAAAAGCACCGGTATTTATTTATCGCAGGCATCAAACAATAACTAAAGATTATAGCTTTAATAAATTACAACTCAACTCTATTAATATTTCATATAGTGTTTTTCTTTGGATTTTCAAATATATATTCAGTGAGAAAATACTGTTGGCGTTAACCACAATCAGTTATTATACGCTAGTTATTGCAGTATTTATTTATCTGAAAAATCAAACAGCAACTAAAGAATAGGGCTCTATAAAGTTACAACTCGAATCTATATTTCACACAGTGTTTTTCTTTTGATTTTTTTATATATATTCAGTTTTTAATGAGAAAATATTGTTGCAGTTAATCACAGTTAGTTATTACACGCAAGTTATCGGAGTATTTTTTTTATCGCAAACAGCAGCTAAAGAATTATAGCTCTATCAAGTTACAATTCGACTCTATGAATGTTTCAAATAGGGTTTTTATTTTTTTACATATATTCAGTATTTAATGAGGAAGTATTGTTTGGGTTAACCAGAATTAGTTATTATACGCTAGTTATTGGGGGTATTTATTTATCTGAAGCATCAAACAGCAACTAAAGATTATGGCTCTATCAAGTAACAACTCGACTCTATGAATATTTTATACAGTGGTTTTCTTTTGATTTTTTTATATATTCAGTATTTAATGAGAAATAATTGTTTGGGTTAATCAGATTTAGTTATTACACTTAGTAATCAGAGTATTTATTTATCTGAAGCATCAAACAGCAGCTAAATATTATGGCTCTATCAAGTAACAACTCGACTCTATGAATATTTCACACAATGGTTTTCTTTTGATTTTTTTGGTATATTTATAATTTAATGAGAAAAAATTGTTGGGGTTAATCAGAGTTAGTTATTACTCGCCAGTTATTGTAGTCTTTACTTATCGCAAACATCAAACAACATCTAAAGATAATGCCCCCCGTCAATTTACAATTCTAATCGATAAGTACATCAGATAGCGCTTGTGTGTGTGTGTGTGTGTGTGTGTGTGTGTGTGTTTTCATTTGAATGCTCATGATGTTTACACGTGTCACCAATGATCATCTAATAATTTGAAATGATCTGAAATATAGAAAATAATGAACCAATGATCAATGATCACCAATGATCTGAAATATAGAGAATAATGAACAGAAACTGGACATATCTCCTATATTTAATAAATTAGAATGCTATTTTCAATTTTATTATTTTATTTTATTTTTAAATGTAATTTAAAATATCACTGTTTTTAGTATAATAAGATTTCATTCATTGTTAAAATTACTAAATTAATGCTGTAATGTAATTCAGGTCGAATAACTGGTCTTCAAAAACTAAGTTTTATTGACAACATAATTTTGGCATTACCAGAGTTTGCAGGTAATTTTAAATTGATGAATAATTGTTCACCTGAATTCATCAGTAATTTATGTTGCGTATATTTAGCTTCAAATAAAGAACGATAAATTTATAAAATAATTATTTACATGTACAAAATATTTTAATAAAAGATCAAAGATCCCGAAAAAAGTTGTGAAATATAGTAAGCAATTGAAATCTTTGTTTCTGTTTAATTTAAAAGTAATAAAATTGATTTGTTTGTTTATTTTCTGATTTGAAGATGCTTTATATTTCAAAATTTTTACATTTAAACAAAAGGAATAAGAATTACTTATAAATTTTTTAAACACTAAAAAAGACATTTTACTGCGTTAAAAACATATTTTACTGTATTTAAAACATATTTTACTACAGTTAAAAATATTATTAGTGCATAAATCTATTAAATATTTTTACTCAAAACAGCAACAAAAATTGTTTAAAGCCTAACAACAAAAATTATTTTTACCATGAAATATTGTTATAAAAAATATGTTTATACAATTAAAATCAAAAATTCGTTTTGTTTATACGACATTCAAAGGTTTCATCATTTAATTATTGTTAAATCAAAACAAATAAATTTCTTAATTCTGCGAATTCGAACGAATCAAAGCAATTCAACGAATTCATTTACATAACAGAATATCCGGTTAGAAATATTTCATTTACCATATGAGACAAAATGTTCGATTATTATTCTTTTAATTCAATATCGATTATTTTTTTAATGTAAAATCAAAGCAGATGAAAATAAATGCCCGCTCAGCGTTATTCAAAAAACAAACGTGTAATTGTTTTTTTTTATCATTGGTAATGTCTTTTCAGCATAAAATAAATTATTGATTTTTTTGCCCACTCAGATAGATTAAAACATAATACGATGGCATAAACTTTTTAAATGTTCGTTCAACAAAAAATATATTTACAAAAACATATCTCGAACATTCGCGATATTTTTTTTTCTTCGTGACATACAGCTGAAAAGAAATTCAATACAAAGAAAAAAATAATTTGATAACAGCAAATTTTTAATCGAAAATTAAACCGGAATTTAAATTCAAGTTTGTTGTTTGTAAATATATAATATTTCTTTTGATCTCTTCAGAATACAAAAAAAACCCTGGAAGATTTTCCGTGTTGATTGAGTTTTTATTTCTGTACATTTTGCGAATAATCAGGGAAAAAAAATCAGGATTTGATTTTATGTTCCAGAATTGGAATTTATGTTGAAATATTGTCGTACAAAACGAAATATCAGGATCCAGTGAATCTTCTAAATGAATACTTAAGGCTTAATATTTAACTCTTTTTAGCATTACTATTAATGTCATAAAAATATTTTTAAACTTATATTAATATACCAGAAAATATTAGTAATTTTTGAAAAAAAAACACGAAAAAAATGTTATTAAATCTATTTTAATATTTCGTCAATTATGATAATGATTAGTTTTAAACTTAGGACCTATGCTTATTAATCACTGACATTAGAAAGCTTAGAAAAGGACTATACCTGAAAATTAACTTATAATAAAACTTTATTAACCTAGAGAAACATTAAAAATAATTTATCATTTTCTTTTGGTTATCTTCTTGCAGGCTTATATATTTATCAAAAGAATCAATTTTTATTTTGTTTCAAAAACACTTTTTATTTAACCTTATTTTCACCAAATTATAAACCTTCAATTTTTGATCATATAATTAGATCATATAATTTTGATTAGATAAATTAGAGCAAATTTAACAGTTTATTGGTTGATACATTACAGATGCAGAGTAAGTAACATTTAACTTACAAAGTACTTATCATCCATTGTATTTAAAATTTTCAATTATCTTCCAGAAAAAAATTACATCTGGCAAGTTAGAAACCAAGTCAATGGGAATTTAATATTCAGAAAATAAGTCAAATCAATTTATAAACATTTATTAAAGGAGAATTACAATTAAAGTATTAAAATTAGAACATTGAAATATCATATATTCTTTTAATTATAAATAATTTATTTGACTTTCGATATTTTTTATAAAAATATTAAGTTAATATTGATTATTTGATTTACGATAGCTCATAAAAAAGAGCGTTACAGTCTTATATTCAGAACACAAGCAGGTAAACACGAGATGACAAATTCTTAATTCTCAACACAAAATAAGAAAAACAGATGGCGCTAGGGTATGGAAAAACGGAATAAATCAAATATTGAAACCCAAACAGAGAAATATACATTCTGATACTACAAAAATAAAACAACATTTTTAGCAGAAAATAAAGTAATTAAATGAAACAAGAAATAGTTTAAGTTACTACTACAATAAGTTATTTATTTATCTTCTTTACATAATTTAAGTATAAGTATTAAATACTTTATTTAATAAGTATTAAGTTTTTGAAAGTTGATTAGCATAATAAAAATATAAATTAAAACTTAACATGAAAGTTGCCATCACATTCTTCTAAAAAAATTGAATGAACTACAATCAACTATCAATTCCACCAATCGAACTGTTTTATTTAGTACGATAAACTAACGTAATTGGAAAAAAAATTACATACTTTAAGCAAGATGTCATAAAAAATCGTCGGTCCGCAATTAATATAATAAAAACCGTTTAATTTTATTTCGTTCATTACTCGCAGACGATTTCTACCGCTAACTAAACACTACAAACTCTTCTTTAATAAAATTAGGAACATTTAACTATATTAATTAAAACTTATGTATTATTCTATAGCTTTAGAATAAAATTCTTCATTAATCACTTTTCTCAATAGCACTATTTTATTCGGCATGATAAACTAACATAATTGAAAATAAAATAAATACATACTTTAACTAAGATGTCATAAAAAAATCGTTTGTCCGCAATTAATGTAATAAAAGCCATTTAATTTTATTTTGTTCATTACACGCAGACGATTTCTACTGCTAAATAAACACTACAAACTCTACTTTAATAAAATTAGGAACATTTAACTATATAAATTTAAATTTAATATGAAAGTTGCCATGGCATTCTTTTATAACTTTAGAATAAAATGCATTCATTAATCGCTTTCCTCAATAGCACTATTTTATTCAGCACGATAAACTAACATATTTGAATTAAAAAAATACATACTTTAACTAAGATGTCATAAAAAATCGTTTGTCCGCAATTAATGTAATAAAAGCCATTTAATTTTATTTCGTTCATTACACGCAGACGATTTCTACCGCTAAACAAACACTACAAGCTCTACTTTCCTAAAATTAGAAACATATAACTCAGCATAAAACGTACCTCATCCAAAGTAAAAACTTCATCGTTTCCTTCCTCTTTTTCTACTTCGTCTTCCATTGTATAATCCAAAGCATCCGCTACACAGAATCCTACTCCTGCTTTTGTCAGTGCAGTTTCTCAAGTCAAGTTTAACTAACACATTTAAGTAGGTTCCAAACTTAGCTCGTCCAACCACACACACTATTGCTCACAATCGGCGTCGGCGTTAAATGATGCAAAAAAGAAAAAGAAAAGTATTCGTGATTTCACCGGAGTTTCAAGGCTAGGAGTTACTTAGTCCAGATCCGTTCTGAACGCCTATGTAAATAGACGCGTGTTCTCCACAACATGCTCTGCAATGGATTGTTATATTCTTTATTTTTTTTCTCTCAACCTTTGCCGATTTTTTCATTTTTTTCCTCTGGCCTTTTCAAAATCGTTCATGTGTGACAGATACTTACATCACCGGAAAGTAAAGTTTGTTTGTGGCTTTTTGTTATCACGTTAAAGAATTAAAAAAAATCGTTTTCTCGGTGAAATGTTGTAAAAGAATTTTTTGAAAAGAGCTTGTGTAAATTAACGGCGGGTTAATTACATGGAGGGATAAATTAAATTAATTTTGTTGTTAACCATCTTCTAATGCGTGGAATAATTTTTTTTAAAAATCGGCAAGTTGGTTTTAAAATGAAGGTAAATTAAAAATACTGATTAAAATTTTTTAAAGTAAAGCATTACTTGTTTAAAAGGAAAATTCTTAAAATGTTTGCATTCTTTTGACATAAATGTTTAGATAAATTTTTGGAAAAAGTATAATAAATATTAAGTTTTTTAAAAATTATTTAGTCAAGTAATTATTTGAACAATAAAACTTAATTACCATAAATATTTTTATTGACCCAGTGCTTTGAAAATTCCACGTTCGATAAAAATGTTTTTTAATTAGGCTTGTTAATTAAAGTTTCGAATTTTATTTGGATAAATAAAAATCTTAATTATATAATTTCTTTTTGCTAATTCTTTTTCTAATACTAATTTTTGATTTTTCAGCTTTTTAGTTGTTCAATTTTTAATAAGACTTTCCTTCAAATGAATTTTTTTAGAAAAATTATAATATTCTAATAAATTGTTACAGGTATTTAGAATAAACATGTAACATTTAATTTAGTTTGTTAAACTAAATGCCTTATATATTATTTTACAGTGTGTGAATTTTCAATTTAGATGTTTATATTAATAAATAATTGACGAAAATTACTTACGGTCTTATAATATAAAAAAGGAAAACTATGATAATGATGAACATTATATTTTATAATTTCATTATATAATATATTTAAAACTAATATTCAATTATTTGTTATCTAACATTTCAAATATTGTAATTTTTCTTTTTAATACAAAAATTGTTTATCATATTGATTGGCGAAAAGTTGACTTTTAGTTCCAAATAATTTTATAAAATTGAAAATTCTGAAGTATTATAGCTTTATTTATATCAATATTCGATAATTTAGATTCATTTATTATAGCTAGAATTAATTTTTTTTAAATATCAGTAATTTGCATTTCGATGTAATTTGAAAAACATATCTATAATGACTCAAAAATATTCGCTTTGCAAACAAGAAAAATCAATACTATGCTTAAAAAATTATTCCAGGTATTTTTCATAAAGCTTTTATTGCATCTTAAATAATCAATCTTTATTTTTTTATCGCTAAATACAATAATATCTTTTTGATGTCACAGCCTAGGTACTAAAATGGTATAATAATCAAAAAATTAATGCTTAATAAGATGAAAAGTAAATACAAGATTATCGTTTGCAAATATTCGTATTATATAATTTTTAACGTATTCTTTCACGATTATAACTGCATAAGCAATGGAAAACAGATTTATAAAGCAAATTTTTCTCAAACTTTCGGAATTAATCAGACTTTATCCAGATAATTTTACTCTAGTTTATTAATTTCCTACCGAGTAAGCGTTTCTTGGGAGCAAATGTTTTTACCCGTACGCCCGACATCATTTCCCTAATAAAATATTTGGAAGATTGCCCAGGTTTTCTGCGGAAGATTCTAGAAAAAGTTGGGTCAAACTTTTTATTCGATCGTTACGAGCCAAAAAACGTTTTTACTAGTAAGAGTTTCGATTTCGAAGAAGATAAACAGAGCCAACAAAATGAAGTTACCTGCTTTTATATTAATAAAATATGGAATTTAGTTGGGGAAAATTTAAGTCTAGACAAAAAAAGGAAAGAAGTTATAGTATTAAGAAATGTTTCCATTAAAAATAAAAAATGATTTTCAAGAGAATTATCGGTAATTTTTAGGTGCAAAAATTATAATACAAACTATGGAATAATTCTTTCAAATATTTTCCTGGAAATAAAAAAGATGATTGGTCAAATAAATAAAATTAAAGATGAAAAAGAAATCAGCAAATAAAACATGAAACTTGTTTTACTAATAAATGTTATTTGCAAAGTTTCTTTAAAAATACATTACAGATTTAATAAAAAGTAATTTTTTAAATACTCATTATTTATTCAAAAATGTAGAATTGTTTTACTTCAATTCTTTTATAGTTAAATTTATAATTCTTATTAATGAATGTTGGAGAATCCCGAAATAATACATTCCACAAAATTGTTATCAAATGCAGGCATTTATAAAATCAAAATTTAATTTATTTCAAAGTTCGGCATATTTTTTGCTTAATCAACCTATTAATCGTGTATAAACATTTAGCTTTTTCATCATAGTGAAAATATATTGGCTTTATTTACTTATTTTTTAATTTATTATAAACTGCATGATATCTTTTTTGTAACAAAATATATTTAAAAAGGCTTCGGTCTTTATTAAATTTTCGATAATTAAATGAATATAATAAAAAAATATAAGTATTTGTACAATTATACTTAAAGTAGGGTCAATACTATTATCTAAAAAAATTGCAAGATTTTAATTTATTTGTTTGGAATATCAACTGACACTTTTTTCAACAACTTGCTTGTATATCCTCTAAACCCTTTGACCCTAGACATGTACCTTGTCGAGAATTTGCTGTTAAATTTTTTTTATTAGTCTAAGTAAACATAACAGGAGTGTTTGCTTTTAACTTTAAATATTCCCTTATTTGTAATTTCATTTATCTATATTTAAAATTATCAACTAAAGCTGTTAATAATTTCACTAAATTAAAAAGAATCTGTATTAAATATTAGTAATTAATGATAATTCATTATTAAAGGCTATGATATGGAATAATAAAATCAAAATTTTCACAATTAGCACCAGATGGCGTAACTGGAATAGAATCAAAATTTAAATGAAGGAACTGTTTTAATGATAATTATGTTTAAAAAATATTAAACTGATGCATTTCTACCTAAAGGATATAAAATTTATCTGTTATGTTATTTCTTAAATTTTAAATTTCATTTATCTGTATTTTAAAATGTCGAGTAAAACTACTAAGCTTTTTAATACACCAAAATGAATCTTTGTTAAATGTTAATATAATAATCCTTATAAAACAAGTGCTTTCTATCGAACGCATTGCGATAGTGTGAAGGAAATGATTATTTCCTTCCTTCCTCACAAAATGTCACGTTTCATTTTGTTATCATCTGTTCAGAGATAAGGCGACATTTGAGAAGTTAGGTGAACGCAAACTCTAATATTTTATTATCTAATTCTTTCGTAGTATTTAATATTTCTCAACTTTAAAATTAGGTAATTTCTTCAAAATATGTAATAATTAAATATTTAAATCTTACACATCCTGATTCTTTTTTTCAGTTAAATAAAAGTACAAACTATAAAAGCATGTGCAAGGAATCCAAAGAAAAATAAAATTAATGAAATCTGCTGTGCATATTTCAGTGTATCATGTCAGATCAGCATTTCTTGAACGGCCAAGCACCACATGCTCGTGCAAATTATATTTTGATTCATTTTAATGATTTCATTGAATGAGTCACTTTAGTATTGCAAACGATCTAAAAAATTTTGTTCTTGCATTTATTGTTTTAAAAAATTTCCTATTTATTTCATTTCATATAATCACGTGCTCAAAATGACATTTTCCAGATTTTATTGGCTGTAGTCATTAAATTATTTTTTTAAAATCAGAACTTTTGTTAATTCGATGGCATCACATTATTAAAAGCTGATTTTTTTGAGATCCTCGTGCAGATAATAAAATCTCGATTTTTCGCCTACGTCTTTTTGTTGACGCCGCAAAACCTCATTCCTAAAACAATATCATGTTCTGACTTGAAAAAATAAAATTATAGATTTCGAATTTGTTTTGCAATTTAAACTAATACAAAATATTGAATGTTTATCTAAATATTTTCTTATTTAGAGTGTTTCCTTTCCCAAATAAAACCGACGCTGAAACTTTCGCACATGTTTTCTAACTAATTTCTATCCTCCTCCCCCCCGTATAAAATTGTGGCTTATGTTAAAGCCGTGAATTTTTTGTATGGTATTGGTGAATAATAATTAAGAGATCTAGATCTTTTACGTGATTCTAGCACTTTTATCATAAGAATATGCATTTTGAATGACTCTTTGCCGATATATCAATTCCAAAATTTTATCCTAATGTATAATAATAGTCATGAGAATACATGACGAATTCCATTGATTTAAAGCATTGCGTTTAAATGCATGCAAAATTTCCTAGTGGGCAAAAAGACCGTAAAAATTTTAAAATTTACAAAATTTAGAAAATTAAGCAAAATAAAAAAATGGTTTGTAGGTTTAGCATTGATAAGTCGCTGGATTTTTTTAATATAAAAAAATCCCCAAACCACGGATAGATAATATTTCGCGTATAAGGGAAAGAAAAGAGACGTTAATAGCAAAAATAATGTTACCAACATTTATTATAGCAATGTGGTACCATATGTCTACCAGTACAGGTGGTAATTTGTCGCAGCCGTGACACAAATACAGCAGCGATAGAGCACAGCATATATATGACAGCTTTCGGAGGATTAGATCGACGGTATCAATACAGATGGGACTTTAAATTTTCTCATACCCAAAAAGTCTGCTGATGTGGATCTGGAGGCCATGCAAACTTAAAACATCTTGTAATGACTTGATCCTGATCGATCAAATAAACGGGTAACGTTTAAACACAAATGTTTTATTTACAGCTTATGTAGAATAAGAAAAACCCAACTCATCCTCGTCTAGGTTGATATGCTGATGAATATTTACATCTGGATTAACAGCTCCACGACTAATACAAAGAAACTAACAGGCTGTTAGCGTATCCGGCTACTGCGTGTAGCTCAAGAGATCTACTGGTATACCTCCTGTAGATTTTTAATCAAGAAACTTGAGATCACGTGGTATCTCCTCAGCTGTCCAGCTCTTCAGCTCTTCTCGTTTCGTCCTTTCAAAACCTTCCTTTTTAACCTCGGTCAAACTCCGCCTCTCGTTTTCGCATTGCTGCACTGGAGATGCCGATCATCCAATAATTCTTCAGAAATATTTCCAGTGATCAGCAGTTAACCATGGGGATATTTTCGAATCATCCACTCTCTTAGCAGACTTTACATAATAGGGAAATATTCACATCTGGAGTTTTTAATACTTCTTTATTCAGAGGGCCATAAAACGCATGTGTGGTTCATTATCTGAACCTGATTCAAGTCGGGTGGTTCCATGTGAGAAATAGTTACATCTGGGAGTTTGATACGGTTTCCTTCTTCAGGGGGCCGTAATACGCATGGGTGGGTTATTATCTAGACTCTATTCACGTCCAGACGGTGACACTAAAGGGGAGGGGATTCACAAAGGAAGGAATCGTCCCACAGCTGATCAGATGTAATAATGTTCAAACATATGTCTCTTAGAAAGGGAGTTAAGTACAAATTCTTTACTATCTGCTAATATTTACTAACCTTGCCATTAAGAAAAAAAAGAACTTTATCTGTCTTCAAAGAAAACTCAAACTCAAGAGGGAACATGTCCAATTTTGGAGAGAGTCCATTTTTCAAATGCTTCTCTCTTTACAGTATACGACGGTAAAAATTAGTTACAATACTGTAATTTGTATGGATACTGATTAAGAACACTATGATGAAAGTTACGTATTGAATATGGTCGTAAGCCTAATGGTTTGCCATCTTACCGTGCACTGCTCATCCCTGTAGAAGATTCTGACGCCAATGTTTCCATTCCGGCTGTAACGCGAAATGTAATCAACGTGCGCCTTCTTAGACTTGGTTCTCCAGACCTTACACGGTCCTATAGAGCAGGGGTTCTCAAAAGGTGGGTCGCGATCCCCAGGAGGTTCGCGAGATATGAAAGAAAAGTTTAAAGATAATTAATTTATTGCTGTAGTTTTCATTAAAAAAAGAGGACACATAAAGCTTTTAATACACATACAAGTTGGTTTTTGTGTTCTATTAGTTAATGGGATACATGAGCTTGTTTGGAATAAACCAATTTTTTAATGTCTGGAATGAGCTTTGTAACACACGAGAGAATGTCATTTTCCATTGTCAAACGATTTCTTGATTTTGTTTTTAAATGTATCATTATGGAGAATCCTTGTTCACAGTTGTAATGCGTAGAAAATGACATCAAAGTTTTTAATGTTGTCGTGGACAGTTCTGGGTATTCCTTTTTAATACGTATCCGAAATTTGTCGATATAAGCTTTGTTAAAAGCTACTTTAGCTGACTGATCACTTGAAATCTCTATTAGTTGATCATGAAGACGGGCACTTGGTTCAGCTTGCTCACTGAACGGATTGACTATCCACACAACCCCACTCATATACTCACTGGAATGTAATCTGTAAACTGATAATTCAAAGTTTCGAGATGAGATGATACTAGTAAGGAGAAAGATGAAGTGTCAAGGGATTTGGCGCCAATCCCCGACACATACTCCACGAACTCTTGAGTACGTGTAAAAATTTCAATATTTCTGTCTAAACTTTAGAGAGAGTTAAAACTTTTGTGGGTCGTCAAAAAAGTTAGTCTAAAAAGAGGGCCGCAATGTCTAAAAGTTTAAGAACCCCTGCTCTAGAGATACAATTTCCTCAAATCGTTGGACAAGTGAGGCCTGTCAGCGTTAAAGGATTTTTTCTTGTCTTCACATTTTTCTGAAGTTGGAATTTGTGCAGTGCAACAGCTGCAGATTCCTTGTTCTCTAACATAATATACAGTAGAAAACTGATTCTGGATCAAGAGCGTTAAGTATTTATAATCACCAGTTTCATTTGCATATTTTTAACTACGTTGCTCATTCCAGCACCATCTGTCGGCTGTTTCTTTCTTATTTAAGGAAAATTAAAGTGACCTGCCTATTTTAAACCTGCAAACCGTTTTCTATTTCGGATGTTTTTTCGGTTTTTATGAATTTTCGAAGTTTTTAGGGACTTTTTGTCCACCCTGTACATACCAACTAAGATTCAACAGTTAAACATATTTGATTTAAAATTTGATAAAAATTTATATTCTAGATGCAGAATCTGCAACCAATTTTTAATTTACATAACTCTTTACGTTTTGTAATTACTAAAGAAATTTTTACTCGAGTAGTTAGAATTCCTTTCATATTCAAATTCATTGTTCAAAATTAACTATAAATCTACAAATTTGATCACTATTCTATATATTCTATATAGCAGGTTTTAGCGTTTGATCTCTGCGTGTTATTTAGTGATCGTATTCAGAGACAGACAAGCGGACACACACACACACACACTAGACAAGACTAGACAAGTCCCATTCTCGAGTTCTAATTTTTTGAAGTTAAAAAAAATGCGTTTAAAAGCAACGAGTTTTTTCTTCCAAGAACAGAAAAAAAAATCGATAAATGAAATTTTTTGCAATGATTCTAGAAGAAAGCAATTTAAATAATTGATTTTGATTTTAAATAGCAGTGATATTAATTAATTTAAATTCATCAATTGTTTATCTAATTATTTAACTGAAAATTATACTCATTTTTTTCTTTTTCAAATTAAAAAAATTACTGGAAAAAAACATTGAATTTTTTTTACATAAATCAAAATGAAATGCATTTATGAATGGAAAATTATCTAGAGGAAAATTTTAGATAATTAATATTGAATTTAATTTGTACTTGCCTTAATTTTACTTTACAATTTTTTATACATTTGATTTTAAGTCAGAATTTTTTTATCCAAGTAAATGGTTGCATATAATAATAACCTACTCTTTTTTTTTTAAAAAAAATAATTAAGCACTAGAAATTCTTCAAAAAAAACTAATTTGTTTAGAATTAAAATGGTAATTGAAAATTACTAATTCAAAAATATTTATTATTTTCCAATAGATTTTGAGCTAGGAATTTTCATCAAAATATTTAAAGCTATACAAACGATTGAGATCATTCTTATAAATAACAATTTTAATTTTTTAAATATGCAACTGAAATGAATTAATTGATAGATATTAATTGTTTATATGAGTAATTTTTTGGACAAAAAATTTATTTATATCCAAATGTTAAAAAAAGCATTTAACAAAAAATAAGTCCATCATGTAATGAAATTATTTTGAATGAACTAAAAAATAGAAAAGGTTTTATTACATATCAGGCACTATAGAAAAAATACAAACAATTATTTATTTCATTGCTTGCTTTATAGATTAATAAGGTTTTGATTTCAATAATAGGTTTTCTTCAAAAATTGGTTCAAAGGATATAATTTTTATTAATTCAAATTTGTATGAAATATTATATTTCAATTTTTATCTAGTATTTTTGAGTTTAAAATTAATTTTTACGTAATTCTTATCTAAAAGAAAACAATATCTCGAAATTTTTTAAATTAATTTCAATAATTTTTTAAAATTATAGTCATAGTAACAAATTTCATTTTACTAGCATAAAGTGCCTTTAGAAGGCAGGCATAGTTTCAAAAATGAGTTTTTCTAACTTAGGAAACATTAGTCAAAATCTGAAGTTCGAATTTTCCAATGATTGCACTAATGTCTCATAATTATTTCGTATACGAGAAATCAACAAAAATGAAAAAAAAAAAAAACTTTAAACATTTACTGAAAGCATACAAATATCCGACGAAATTCGTATGAATGAGTTCAAACTATATAAAAATTTATTTTCACTGATATTTACATCATATTTTAAGTGAGAAACTATCAGAGGTTATGTACTAAAAAAAGACAGAAAATGAAATATTTCATATCATACGAATTTAAGGTAATAAAACGATTTTTATGTTCATTTAATGAATTCTCATACAATAAAAACGGACGGTAGGGGAAAAATGCAGTGTGTACATGACATTGTTCTCTTCTTTAAAGATGTACGTGAATTTGCGAGTCGTTGGGGTCAGAGTTATTCCTATTTATCTCAAACAGCGATGCGTAAGATAAAATGACGTAATTAATGGAATTCGTGCTTGCTTCTTCTTATTCTGGAATATTCATTGTCGGAAAATAAATCAACTGGTGTGGTCACCCGATATCTTTCTCGCGTAAAAGAGCTATCCCTCTCTCTATTCCTAAGTAAAATTCTAGAGCATGGAATATATATATATATATA
>JAOUZG010000678.1:1008366-1020009 GCA_026289955.1 Argiope argentata | reverse complement strand
GAATGTTGCTTTATATTTCATGAAACATTAGAAATTGGTCGTGTTTCATTAGAAACAATGAAATATTATTGTTAAATATATTTAAAAATGTATTGAAAAGAAAATTAGAAAATTCTAGAATAAAGACTAGAAGACTTCAAATAAAAAAAATTGTTAAAGCAAAGTACTATGAATAGATGGAGGAAATGTATAACACCTTAGTTTCTGCTAAGGTACCGGTCTTAGGTACGGTAACCACTTTATCTCAAGATCACCGCGCATGAAAGAGAGGTACAAACACAACTTTGATTTGGATGATCAAACATTTTTCTGTTTTAACGGAAAAGACATGGAATGGAATAAAACCAACGGTAATAGTTTCCACAAAACTTTCTTGCATACACTCTAAAAAAACTTGTCAGAATGTCTACATAACATTGGCGCACAATAATCACGAAATGTTAACTATTGGCGTTAATTTAGTATTTTTACAGAATCTATAGTGTTATCCTGGGCGAGTTATGTGGCGATTAATCCCTGTCATTCATTAATAGCATCTAAAACATGAATTTGTCTTTTAAATATGTTTTTCAACCTATTGAAACCAAACTTAGACAAAAAAATTACACTTGCAATAACAAAATACCACACCAAATTCTATATATTTAATCATTTTCTTAATTATTGTGTTAGTATGCTTCTGAAAGTACAGACCGACAATTATTCCTTCGTTGGACAGATGGACAGATGGACTTCGGCCTCTGAATAAAATTTGAATAAAATGTGATAGAAATCTTAGAATTGGTTGTAAAGACCGTATACCAAATTTCATCCATTTAGTTCAAATCAGTTTTTAGTTATTTTTTTAATAATGGACACAGAAGCTTTGTAGATAACATGAATTATCATTTTTTTCAAAAATATGCCTTTGACGACTTTTCCGTTAGCCAGAAGAAAAGCAAATGTCGCCAATTGGGAATCAAATGCGAGCCAGGTTGCCAAGGGAAACGAATGACAAAACAGTGAATGGTATTCTTCGTTATTTGGTAACTTTTCGTCAAACTTCATTTGGTGGAATTCTACATTATTTGTCGATTTTTCACTTATGCCCGGCTGAAGGAAAAGTACAATTTTTCGAACCCAGGGATCTCTAAAGCGCGGATATTCATTGAAATCACGAGTTCGAATTTTTTGAGCACTCTGAGCAACTTATAAGAGAAAGTAAAAATATAAATTTATCTCCATAAAGAAAGTAAACATCTATTACTTAATTTATAATATTGTTACAAGCGGGCGAGTGGAACGAAAACTCGCCAAAGATGGCGACGTTTGGCGAGGAGCCTCGCGCCAGCTCAATTGGTTTGGCGAAGGAATAGTCTAGTAGCTGCTGGATTGCGCGCGTTGATTTGAGAATTTTCACTAGTTTCGGTGCACGCGCTTCTTCGGCTATATAAGGGACGAGTGAGTTAGTTAGTTCAGAGTTTTTTTCTCTCTCTCTGAAGAAAAGCATTTTGCTGGACTAGCAGATTTTCACTTGTTATTAGTGAGCTGTGTTGGCGTTTGCTGTTAACGCTGTGTTATTGAGCTCGCTGTGATTTACTGTTGCTGTGCTATACTATAGCTGTTTTGCAGACTGTATTTATTGTTCGTAAGACTTGCATTTACGCTGTACGTGACTGACTATTGCTGGATTGTGTTTTCTGAAGTTTTCTTTTCTCAAGTCATCCTGTAAATATCTGTTAATAATTTTGTTTGGGTTGTCCTCAAATAAAGTCCATTCAATCCGAACCCGCTACGCTAAAAAACGTAACAATATAAAAGTAATTATAGAATTTGAGAGGTTGTATTGTCTGAGTTTTGACAAGACTAATCTACACAATTTTGTTCCAAAACAATTCTTGAATTGCTTTAAAATGATTGATTCATTAACAAATTTTAATTAATTAAAATTAAGGTAAGGCGATATTGCATCTAATTACATATAACGAAATATGTTATAACATTTAAAATGTGGGAATTTTCTAATTAAAAGATGCAGGTCAAAATACCAGCTTTGGAAGGCAAAAGGTTTTAAGAAATAGGCGTTATCATTTGATCAACACAGTTAATTCTTCTATTGTTTCACAAATAGTTTAACGGATTAAAAGTTGACTAACATATGTGGATCGAGTTTACTAACTTTGAACGTGCGTTTATGAAATAAACAATACTCATTGTTTCGAAAAATGCAATTGGATTAGTTAAATTAAAAAAAAATATTTGAACCAAATTGTCTACAAAACTTTAGTTTATTTGCGTGACAATTTTTACCTGTACTTATGCAGGATTTATTTTTTTAACCCCTTATAGGGAATAATTTTTGGATATCGACAAATAAAATGTTTTATGGTTATATCAAAATAAACTGATGCTGTAAATACTAAAACATCAAAAGTTCACTGATTTGCCGTTTATTTTATGAAATAAAGGGTGGCAAATATATTGTACCACACTTCAAGGTACGTGTATATTGAGAGATAATAAAACAACCTCCCAAAAATTACAAGACGTTTATCTATAGAAATCTTTAGAAGTTGCAGTAAATTACAGCAGTCAGAAGTCATAATTCGCATCTCCAATTCAGCTAGTACAACAATAAAAAGTTTCCAAACGCAGAAGTCTCTAATACCTCACACTCCACGCTGGATTAACCCTCCAGTATTCACTACTCTTTGGTGCCAATCTGGCGCCTATTCATACCTGACTTGGCGCGGAAATCTAGAAATTTAGTCTACATCAGACTAGGCGTGAAAATTGTAGGACTTCCGACAATATTCTAGAAGGTTCTAAGCTATCTCGCTCAGTAATGGTCCTAAAGCTTAGGTGATGGAATGTGCCAGAACTATCTGTTTTTCGCCAAACCTCTCTAAGTTCCCAAGAATCTCGCCAAAAGATAGCCAAGTCACCAAATCATTGGAAATGCCGTTTTTTTTCAAAATAGGCCTAAATAATTTCAGATATCTTTCTAAGATATTGCAAGACGAATTCAAATATTTACAGAAATATTTACAAACTGTGTACTTATACTTATCAGAGATCGTTCAAGGAAAAGTAGAAAACAGTTATTATTTTTATTTATTTTTTTAATTTTTTATTATTTTAGTAGTTATTTTTTAGCAATGAGTGTTAAGGGTACAAATATCATCGAATACACATTGGTAAATATACCTAACACTTAATTTTATGTAATTTAAAACAATATAACTCAATTTTTACTGTTTGATATCATGGATTTTCTAGGTATTCAAAGTCAGTAATGTTTTAGATTAAAGTTTGCAATTCATTTTACATTTGATAGGACGATTATGCAGATAGCCACATTGCTTAAAAAGTACTGTAATCTAATGAAATTTTATTAACATCTTAACCGCATTTCGTTAAGAAATAAACTAAAACGACTTAAACTACACTATTCAAGTAATCACCACATCTGAAATGGAGTTAAAATATACATAACAGGAAGATTCTGTAATTTAATAAATTCTAACTGCGTTCGTAGTTTTTATAGATTTTTAAAAATGAATTTTGAATATAAATGAAACAAATTTAATAAAAAAACTCTGATAAATAATAATGACATGTACAAACTATGTATTTCTCAGCTATTATGATTGAATGTTAATAATCTGATTATTCTATATATCATTTTCAAAATTTTTTTGAACCGTCCTAAGAATCTTTTACAGATTATAAGTACATATACCAGAGAACGATGAAAGGTTAAGTTAAAATAATCTCTTTCTTTTGGATATTATACTGTATTATAGTTAGTAGTACATACTTAATTACCAATTCCATATTTCAGAATTCACTTCTAAGCCATAAAAAAATGGAAATTCTTTTGAGTCATAGTCACTGTTTACATAGATTTAATCCCTTAACTGGTTTATTTTCCTTACTATCTAATAAGATGACACCTTCTATTTTGGGAACATTTTCTTATTTTGATTCTAATGGAAATCCATGGAATACTTGTCTTATCTACGTATTCGAAGTAATTTTACTATTGAATTATAATTGTTATGAATGATTTATTTTTTACGGACAAACCCGTTAAGGGGTTACACTCTTGTATCAAAAGACTTGTTTATTCTTCTACAGCTAGTACAATTATCGTACGACTGGGAATTAGTTGTGGAACTTTTGCAGAGCTTTAATCACCTTGAAGATAATTTTGTAGCTAAACAATTTTACAATGATACTGTATATTATATATATATATATATATATTCCTAATGTTATGGTTTCTTACGATTGGCAAGAAGAAAACTTATGCTCTTAAATGATGTAAGAAGAGAAATTTACTTTTTGCCATCTTTAACCGCTTAACTGTTTTGCCCGAATGCTATTTGTGCATCGATTTATCGAATTTTGATAGTTGTAAGCAACAAATAAACCATTCCTAATGATTATAATTCAATATTAATATTACTTCGAATACATAGATAAGCCAAACATTCCATGAATTTCCATTTGAATCAAAATAAGAAAATATTCCCAAAAAAGAAGATGCCATCTTATTAGATAGTAAAGAAAATAGAACAGTTAAGTGGTTAAATCAACGAAGATCTTTTTCAATTAGAAATCAATTATAAATATATATTTGACGTTTCTTTTTGACTTACTTTATAGGTTTTTAATTGACTTTTAAATATTCATTTAGCTGTAATATGGAGTGAAATGAAATTTATATAAGATTATGAAAAATATCTTTCAAAAAAGGAGTATTCTTTTGTAATCTTTAAATAATTGATTGCTCAATAAATTACATTATTTATTCTATTTAGTAATTTCCTTAGATACCGAAAAATGTTATTAAACAAGGTTAAAAATCATAACAGAAAAGGAGAAAAGAAATTAAATAAACTATAGCAAAAATAATTAAATATCAACTTTTTAAAAAAATATTCTTAATAAAAAATGACTAATGTAAATTTTAAATTACAATAATCAGTAATAAATAATTAAAAATAAAAATAAAAATTTTTGTAACATTTAATATGTAATTCAAATTTTTTAAAATTATTCATGATGCTTTTTTTCTGATAAAATAACTCATAATTTGTTTTATGTAAAGTGTTTGTGAAAAACCAAAACTGAAAATGTTGAAATTATAATTATTTTTTTAAATAAACACATTCATTACTTTTTCAGTAAAAAAAAATGTTATAAATTTATTAGACACAAAGAAAATACATTAGATTGTGGTGGAATATTGCCTTAGGCTAGCATTATTTTGTAACAATCATTCAAATGAAATTTTCAAAAATCTAAGTTCAGTGATTTTTTTCTACTTCTCTCTAATATTTTATTTAACCATAAAATGAATACATTTAAATGAAAAAAAAAAATAAATATAAAAACTTTGAACTCTTCTTAATATTATTTGATGCATAATTCTGTAGACTGTTACTCTTATTTCTTAAAAAAATCACTTCGGAATTCAGCAATTTGTGAGATAAAATCATTTTCCGGAGAGCGCACAAGTTCTCAATTAGATTAAGCTCGAAAAATCCCGCTAGATGGCGCTACTAGCAGCTCAGAGATAGCTTCCATGGGAAAGAAAGTAAAACTATACCGGAAAAGCCCGCGAAAGTATTTATTAACCACTTTAGATCTAGAGCAGGATTTGAAACATTTATGAATCAAATTTTTATACTTTGATTCTAAAAGAAACGGTTTAAAGGAATGATTTATTCTAGGTAACTCGAAATATATTATGGTTTTCTTACACAAAAGTTTTTTTTCCTTCGAATATTTAAGCATTTAGAGGAGGTAAATGTAAAGGGGAATAAAATCCCTAGGGAAAATCCTTAGAGAAATATACTTTAGAGAAAGAAAAATATTCTATCTTGCTTTAAAATTGTACTTATAACGAGAGTTGTTACTAATTTACTGTTCTTACTATTTCAAAAGAATAATAAAGCAAGCTCTCAATTTAATTAATTTAAATTAATTATATTAAAAATTGATACTTTATGAGAATAATTTAACACAAAACAGCTGATATTTTAGTTAATTATTCATAGCTGAAAATTTCTTTTGCTGATTTTTATTGATATTTTATTTATTGCTGATTGCAATGATATAAATAATTTTTAATATTAATAAAGCAAACGATTTTCCGAACTTTTAAACACTTTCTAGAAAATGAATCCATCGTGTTCATTTCATTTCTGTGGACACTGTATTTTCTTAGAAGTATAAATAAACTCGTTCTTTCTATATGAACTTTAATAAGAAAAAAATGTTTTGAATATGAAATAAAGTACACGATTGCACAATTTTTACAATTTGATTGCGAATTAATGTATGGAAAAAATATAAGATTATAGTGAAAAACAGCTTCTGATTAAATAGTCAGAGTCATCAAAAATTATTTAAATTACAGACTTGTAATCACGAAAATTGATAGAAACCGAATTTGTAGATTTCGATCAAATTTTCAATGAAATCTTTTGAGAAGTGCCTCTATCTGTTGGTTTGAGTACTCGTTGGAAAAGTACGAAAACTGGTAGAAAAGAAATTTGTAGATTTTGATCAAATTTCGAATGAAATGTTTGTGGGAGTACCCTATGGGAAATTACAAAAGTTAGTAGAAAAAAATTTGTAGATTTCAATCAAATTTGGACTGAAATAGATTGAGAAGAAGTGTTTCTACCTGTTTGTTTCAGTACTCGTTGGGAAAAAAAGAAAGTTTGTAGAAATCAAATTTGTAGATTTCAATCAAATTTTGAATGAAATAGGTTGAAAAGAAGTGTTTCTATCTGTTTGTTTGAGTACTCGTTGGAAAAGTACGAAAGCAGGTAGAAACCAAATTTGTAGATTTCGATCAAATTTGGAATGAAATGTTTATGTTAGTAATCGTTGGAAAAGTACGAAAGATGATAGAAACTAAATTTCTAGATTTCGTCAAATTTGGAATGAACTGTTTGTTTGAGTAGTCGATCATTGAGTAGTCGAAATTTGGCAAAAGTACGAAAGTTGGTAAAATACAAATTTGTAGATTTCAATCAAATTTGGAATGAACTGTTTCAGTACTCGTTGGAAAAGTATGAAAGCTAGCAGAAACCAAATTTGTAGATTTTGATCAAATTTGGAATGAACTGTTTGTTTGAGTACTCGTTAGAAAAGTATGAAAGCTAGCAGAAACCAAATTTGTAGATTTCTATCAAATTTGGAATGAAATAGACTGAGAAGAATTGTCTCTGTTTGAGTACTCGTTTGAAAAGTACGAAAGCTGGTAGAAACAAAATTTATAAATTTCGATCAAATTTGGAATGAAATGTTTGTGTGAGTACTCTATTGAAAAGTACGAAAGTTAATAGAAACCAAATTTGTGAATTCCAATCAAATTTTGAATGAATTTCATTAAAAAGTATCCCTGTCTAGCTGTGTAACGTTCCTTAACTATAAAATATGAAGAGATAGACAGTTTGATACATAAGTGTAGCATCAAAAATGCTAATTTTTTATCAAATATTCAGCCAAATCTGTCTTGGGATTTATCAATCTTTTTTCACATATACGCAGAAACAATATTCCTAAACAAGCTGAGTAAAATGAATGATTTTAGTTTTTTTAATTTTGTGGCAACATCCGCATCAAATTCTCGTTGGAATCAATAGGAAAAAAAAGCATAAAAATACATATTCGCACGACTGTTTCAATAAAAATACTAGACTTATGCTACTGCCACCTGTTTCATTTCATGTTATTCCACGCGAATTTCTTGATTGTGTTTTCTTTTGTCTTATTTCTATCATCTTTCTTATAGGGAAAATTTGAAGCTCACTATTATATATTTGAAAATTGTAGAAAGATATATATATTCAAAATATTGTGTCGTTTCACAATTTGAGAACTCCTGGATTAATATATTTTTTTCTTCTTGTAAAATCCTGTTTATCAAAATATAAAAAACTTTAGGGATATCACAAAAATGAGGATGAGAAACTTTCGACATGGTAATTGGTTCTCGATTTCCTATGCATATAGAAATGCCATAGAGTGGCTAACCTCTACAGATATGCCATTCCAGACAATTCCATGCCTAAATTAGGTGTTATATTGTGGTTAGTGTTGGGACTTAAGATACAATAATAGTTCAAACCAATACAGTCGTGATGATATGTTCATTGTTATTTTTTTAATGCTTGTAAAATCCTAAAAAATAAGTGTATTTTGCTTAATTAAAAATATATCCCATCGAAAAATGAGAATATACCAAAGAATTAAATTTTCATAATTTAATTTATTAAAGAAACATCACTAAAATTAATACACTTTTAACAACGTATTTATTTCATCGTTCATACTTAGATGTAATAGAAGTTTCAAACGATCTTTTGTTTAATTACTCCAGTTCAATAATATGAGATATTATAAGTTGAGAATCGTTTGCTAGTTTAGCAAATTTCTTACAATTAGATAGTACAAAGAAAATAAGTTAGTTAACAAGTAAGGTATTTTGAAGGATAATGGAAAGATGGACTTTATAAGCGGCGCCTTATGCTGATAACGTTTTACACTTTGACCTTGTCAATGACAAGAATGCTTTCATTATGAATTACATGCATGTCCTGTAAATATTTGAATTAGACGAAGCCTATTTGATAATCTGTCGCGCGGTATTCTTTTGGGGGAAAATGGCATTTTTAAACATTTTATTTAGAATAAATTCCATTCGTTTGTATGGTGTAAAATATTTTTGAAATTGAAATTGGATACTTTCTTTTGTTTCACACCCAAATTCAATTTTTAAATTTCAAATATTCATTATAATAGAATATTATATGTGAAAATTTCGTCTTTAAATGTGCAAGTTATATTTGAAGAATATTTAACTGTTATGCAAAAATTGCGACTATAAATAACAGAATTTTTTTATCATAACGAAATTTTTGTTTTAGTTTCATTAAATGAGAACAAATTGCCACACTTATTTTAAAGAGTATAGTATGCAGAGTATTTATTAAGAATATAGGACATGAAAGTATGATTCTTATTATTCGAAGCATTATTATCTTATAATTTTCAGAGATAAATTCTGAAAATTACACACATTAAATTACATTAGTTACGCAACGAATAAAAATCTCAAATGTAGATAAAGACTAGAATTTTATTCACGTTTTAAGAAATAATATTAAATAACATTCGGAAACAATAAAAAAATTAAATCCGTACACTAAATTTTATAATTTAATATTATAATTTTATAATCAATTATAATTTTTTAATTGAATTTACTTATAAAATATATTTATAATTAATTTTATAATTTAATTATAAATTTATTTTAATTTATAATTAAAATAGGAAAAATGTTTTTAAAAAAGCAAATACTTAAAAAAAATTTTTAGAAACAAACATGAAAAAAGAAACAGCTGTACATTTTACCAAACGAGAAAAAAATAGCACAACTGAAATAAATTTTCAATATTTTCGCAAAAGATATTTTTTTTGTAATGATTTTTGTAATGATGATTTGTAATGAATTTTTCAAAGGTATTCTTTTCTTCTCAAGAACAAATATAAACAAGCAATTAAATTATTTTTAATAGTAATAACAATAAAACAAATTTATTTACCATTCATTTAATATTTTATAATGCATTTTTAAAGTAATATATACTTATATTTTAGAAATTATAATTTAAAAATCAGCGCATATTTTCTAGAATAAAAATCATTTACCAGTGTTTAAAATAAAGACAAGCTATCAAGGTTTTACATTTATAAAGAACTAAATCTTGGAGCTTAAAAACCAATTGCCTTTTGAATGTCTATTATATCTTTATTTTGACATGTAACGAAAAACAACTAAACTTATTTACCTCCCGAGCTGCTTGCAATCTCCTATTTTCCTGTTTCCAGGAAAGAGCTGTAAAGGTTTCAAAGAAGTTGCCATCAGTTTCTTGCAACCTGAAAATAAAAATAAAAATGATGGTTTAGAAACAGCAATTAAATAGTAATAGAGTTGTCGATATTAAGCTAATATTTACTTTTAAGAAACTGTTTTAAGTTAATATTACTGGAATATTACTGAATCGGATGTTTTTTTAAAATTGTAATTCCATATTCTATTTTTGAATATATTTTCACATATAATTTAAAATGTGATTACTATTTAATTTATAATGTGACATAAAAATTATTTTCAATACAGTATTATTAAATTGCGATAATTTTTGTTGGTTTATGCTGAAATAAGTAATGGAGTCCATCAGTAGCATATTTGTTAGATTTTCTAATTAAGATTGTTATTGGCGTATCTATGGCAGTGCTAATGAAATGGAAGAAAAAACACATACAGAATCAAACGATTCAATTAGGATAATTTTATTGACTTCCAAACATAAACAATTATGGTCGCTGTTGTAAAAAATAATAATAAATATGTATTTCCCCATAAAATAATCACTTGTAATGAATCTGCAAACAGGACATCAAAATAAAAAATGTTGTATTTTGCTGAATCGATTTCCGTTTTCTTTGTATTAGCTGGTTGTCAAAACACTCGGAATATTATTCAAAACAGCTTAATTTTCCATTAAAATAATGCAGCTTATCATTATTTTCGTAACTAAAATATATTCTATTGGAATTAATTTATCTGATATAAGATTAAATCAATAAAAAATTGATGAATTGTGGCTATTCAAATAGATCGTGTTTCGTTAAGTAATTAATTTATATTTGAAAGCTAAATAAAATTAATATTTCACATAGATATTAATATCAATCAAACGATGTTTAATCTATCGGGCTTTATTGCACATAGATTTAATTAATAGTTCTTGATGATTATTTGACATAACAATTTTTATTTTATTTTTGAAAAGTGTCGGGAAATTGTTAAAACTTCAGCGAAATACTAATTAAAATGCAATACAATTTTATTTGGGGAAAAAAACGATATTCAGAAAAACAAATTCATATCTATTGAGAGCCTAGATCTCTTAATTTCTTTGACAGTAATAATTGCTTTTGTATTCGTTTTACGAAATAAGTACTACATATAAAATAGCATGTGAATTTTTTGGTCAGAAATGTAGTTTATTCTTAATTTTATAGGAGTTTTCTTATTTAAAAATGCAAAAAAATCTCAAATTACAGCACTTTTTTTTAAATAAAAAAACTCATTTTAATTAATTCTATTCACAATTTAAACAATGTACAACGAACAAAAGAAATCTAGTTTGGACAAAAAAGTATCTAATTACTCCCTTAAATAATAAAAAATATATAAAAAATTAATTAGATTTTATGAGACAAATGATTGAAAAACGTATTTTTTATAATTGATTTGCAAATGTAATTAGATACGAGAAAAATAGATTTGTATCTATTTTTTCTGAATTTTTTAGAAATTCTGAAAAAAAAATTAGCTATTGAAAGAAATGTGGAGAGAAGTTAAGAAATCAATATGTTTTTCATGTTGTATTTAATAAGATGCATACCACTAAAATGTAATTAATTTTTTTAATTTCAAACCAATTAAAATAAAACGCGTATATTGATAATGTTTTCTTTAAATTTTTATGCAAGAATAATAATGATTCTCAAAGTTAGGGCATATATATATATATATATATATATATATATATATATATATATATA
>JAOUZG010000678.1:992933-1008266 GCA_026289955.1 Argiope argentata | reverse complement strand
TATATATATATATATATATATATATATATATATATATATGCCCTTTTACTTTTTGGATCTTCATAGTTTTTTATTTTGTTTTTCATGCTTAGTAATTTATGTTGTTTTTATGTAAAGAGGTTACATCTATTAAATTCCCATTTTATTTCCTTGTCAAATAATAATTTTTTACATAAATGTATGATATATAAAAAATTTAACAGAAAGGGAAACCAATATTCTAGAGATATAAGCTGGCTGCCTTCGGATATTTTCCAATTTGGTATTTTGAATAGAGATTGTATAACTTCTTATTAAATGAAATAATATATCAAATATCCTTCAGATACCGTTGATAAAACTTCTTGAAGATATTTTTAACTAGCTCTTACCCGTGACTTCGTACGCGTAAAAATTTTGATGTGTATAGGTGAGAGCTCACAGTGTAATTACAATGTAAAATGGTATCAAAACCGTATGCATGCATAAATTTTCAGCGTCTATTGGAGCAACGCAAAGACGTGAATTTTAAGCACCATTTGGGGTAATGCAATGCAGATTAGAAAATTTTAATTTTAATTCATCTATTTTATTTTTATTCAAAAGCACTTCTGAAGGAATTTGATTATCTATTATTTAACAATATTTAATTTTAAATTTATCATACACAACGAAAAAAACAAACTCGTTTGAAATAACCGGTCGAAAACATGTTATGTCTAACATCATTAGCGTGGGGGGAAAAACTACTTAAAAGCTATGTATATGAAACTATAAAGGTACTTATAAAAATTTAATGGAAAATGATGAAAATAGGCAAAAGGAATATGTTCAGCAAGAAAATAAAATCAAGAGAAATGAACAGGAATTGTCGTATTCTATAAACACAAGAACAGCGTAAAAATATAAAAAAATTAATAATTTTCCTGTAGAATAGTAAGATAATATTAAAATGAAAAATGGAAACAGAAAAATAAAAACAAACAATTAGATATTTCTGTTCTGATGAAAAAAGCTTTCTGTCGGGAAATCCGACAATAAATCACAAAGAATTCCATTAGATAATATAATATTAAAAGAATACCGGAAATAGAAAAATAAAAACAAACGATTCAAAAAGTTCAGGCAGATGTTTCCTGATTTTATTTTATTTTTTGGTGGAAAATTTAGTTTTTAATTAATAAAAAATTAGCCACTCAATTAACCGGAATAAAAATTTGCCCATGTTCTTCTGTAGACTATAATCTATCTGTGTGCTAAATTTCATCCAATTTCCTTCAGCCGTTCTGGCGTGATTGAACCCCATCATCCATCCATCCATCCATCCAAACTTTCACATTTATAATAGTAGTATAGATATATAAATATAGATTACAAGTTTATAAGAAACTCTTTATAGCATTTTTAGAAAAAAAATAAGTAAATAAAAATACTAAATAAACATACAACGAGCAATTTTAACTACAGAATAATATCTCGGGAAAAAGAATCTGCTTCTTGTTTCCGCTCTCAGTGCTCTCGCTCAAAAAATAAATGAATAAATAAATAAATAAAACAGAGAGCCATTCTCATTTTACATTTCACAAAATTCATTTAGTTTCTCTTCAAAATTGAAATATCTTTCCTTCGGAGAGAAGGTGGTCTTTCAGCACAGTGTCACGGTTGTTCTCCGCCGAGGAATTTGAAATAAACGTTTTACGGGGCAGAAGAATAACGCCGTCGCCTAGCAACGGGGAACACCCGAAAATCTCCGAGATCCCAATTCTTTCATAAACATTTCACTGAAAATACGGGTGTCGCTTTATTCTACCCATCTGTCCGGTATCTTATTACCTGTTCGCAACGGCCCACGTTTTGCATTCGATGCTTTGCTTTTTATCACTTTTTTCATTTTTTTTATTTTTATTTTTGGAGAGGACAGCAAACATGTATTGGGGAGGGGATTTTTGCAGCTGTTTCGGCAACGCCAGCTTTCTCTGGAAGCGAAGTTTATGCTTATGCTTTTTTTTCATATATCGTTTTCTCTTTTTATCAGCAAGGACAGTAGTTGTTTATATTGGGAATAGGGCAAGTTAAATGTTTATATTGAAGATTTTTTTTATATTGAGAAGTCCACATATCGATAAATATGGAGCTGATCTAAACAACTACATCTATTATGAAAGGTATAGCTTTTATATAAACAGCGATAGATGAAACTATTTCTTTACATAGTACTTGTTTAATAACGTAATAATTATTCCATTTTTAAATCACATGGGATAATTGGTCACTTATTCACGTTATAACTATGACTTTGTTGACTATTTACTCATATATGTATTGTTCTGTGTGACTTTCTTTGATCTCTTACTCCCATAATAGTAGTCCTTTGAGAATTTCTTTGATCACTTGCCGATATAATACTTGATCTTTGAGACTTTCTTTGATCACTTACTCCCAAAATAATTGTTTTATGCGACTTTTTTTGATCTCTTACTCCCATAATAGTAGTTCTAAGTGAATTTCTTTGATAAATTATTCACATAATACTTGATCTATGAGATTTTCTTTGATCACTTACTCACATAATACTTGATCTTTGAGACTTTCTTTGATCACTTGCTCACAAAATAATAGTTCTATGTGAATTTCTTTGACCACTTAATCCCAAAATAATAGTTCTAAGTGAATCTCTTTGATCTCTTATTCATATACCAAATGATCTATGAAACTTTCTTTTATCACTTACTTATGTAATAATTGTTCTATGCGAACTTCTTTACTTTATGTTATTTGTCTAGTAATTACTTCCCTTTTATGGCATTCAATAAAATGCAACAAAGTTTTTTCTTATGATGCTACAAAGTCTCTTTATCAAGTTAGTAATAAAATTCCAACGTAAAAAAATCTAATATTCTCGTAAAAATTCTTATTTAGACACTTTAAATTTCAGAATTCAACCTCTGAATATTGTGGACTTCGTATATTTCACCTTTCAAATAATTATTTTCCAAAAACCCTCTTTAGTTAATTTCAAAAAAAAAATATTAATAAAATAAAATGTTTATCGTTTTTGAAAATATAGAGTGTTTACGAATTAGTGATTACAAAAACTTGCAAGATAAAACTTTTACAATTTATCATATAGTGTTATTGTTACTAATGTCACTTGCCATAGACAAGCGCGTTGACGATTTTGAGCTGATTGAGCGTCTCTTGTTTTCCAGTTACGCCAATTAGGGCCAAGAGTACGATTTGCTACTTCATGCATCACTTTCGCTTGAACTACCCTTTTTTACAGGGAGGGCACATTCTCACACCTTGCAAATAGAAAACAGATGAACAGCCATGCCCGAACCAGGACTCGAATCCGGGACCCCTATATCACGGGGAAGACTCGCTACTCCTAATCCAGGACACCACCAACATATGGTTAACGTCTCTGGTAGCTCGAAGAAATTAAAAAGGATGCTTTATCAAGTAATATCTAATAATTTTATCCTATAGTTTTATCAATACTATCCGATACATATGACCCTAACTTATTGTTGTTGTTGTTACTTATAGCACTTGCCATGGCTAAGCCCCGCTGATACATCAGCAGATTTTAAGCCGGAAATATACGTCTCTTGTTTTACAAGTAGCGCCATCTAGGGCCAAGAGTACGACTTTAGCTCACACCCGTCACAACCCTTTTTAGGGGGAGGACTGCATTCATGCAAATTCATTCATTCATCTCAGATCGTAATTTAGACCTGGAACAGGGAACGATCACCCCTGGCCTAGTACCCCCAGTGATATTACTCTCGATATGGAGAATTTTGCGATCACGAACAGATTTAACGAGCGCCAATCGCCACACACCCGGGGATTCTTTTAGCCGGTGAGCTTCAAACCCGTAGCCTAAGGCGTACGAATCCAGCGCTCTACCAACCAGGCCATCCCGGCCCACCTTAACTTATAATGTATCAATATCTTCATTGTCGTTTCAAGTCCTTGCCCTTTATGAAACCTCAATACTGTCATCGAACATCAAAGGCAATTAGTACCAGTTAATTAAAGTTCATGGAATTAAAGATCTTATTGAACTTTTTCTCTTGTTGACATGGACTATTTGCTGAATTTTTTAAAAAGAAAATCCTGAATACGTCTATTCCACAACAAAACTTTCAACATTATATTAAATGGCATTTTGTGATAGTTTTTTTTAACCAGGGGAAAACATTATTACCACTCTGTATATTTTAATTATAAATTGTGTATTTAATCTAAAGAATTATAGCCAACACATTTTTCACATTTAGTAAGTTTTTTTAAAGATAGATGTATCAAAATATACAAAACCTATGTATATTAATGCCTGTTTTGCGCTCGGTCAGTTATAAAACGGTAGTTTAGGGTAGTTCAGTCAAGGGCAAATAATAGTCCAGACAGGACAATTTTGTGCCGCTATACTGAATTTTTCCTTACTGTGCATAAGTTTGAACATTTTGGCGGCGAAAAAATTGATGACTTATCAGATTAATTCCAACATTTTTTTTGTCCTTTCTGATGAGAGATTATGCTCCTTGGTACTTACGTATTATTCTGTCCAACTTAATCGTCACCAATGAGTCGCTAAACCGCCAATTATGGCAATCCGACACTGGTGTAATCCGTTGATCTTTATCGCCAAATTTAAATCCGTCGCCAATGAGTTACTAAACCGTTGGCGATTGTTGGCGAAGACGGTATAATACATAAGTACTTACTTTTTTCATTTTAATTGCCTTTTCTTTACTATATTTTTCCAAGGTATATTAAAATGCTTTAAACATTTTTACCCTAATTTCTTGTGTAAATATTAATCTTTTTAAGGCGACCATGGACCTTTAAAATGATTTTTTGTATTTTTCGCTTTAGTAATTTTAAATTTTACAGGCATTACGAGTAACATTATAAGAGATGACTGACACAATTGTAAAGTATTATGCTAATTTACTTATAAGTTAGGGTGGTTAATATAATATAATATTAGCGATGAATAACGTTAAAGAAAAATGTTCCAGGCACTCCAAATTATTTTCAAAAGCACTCCAATTTTTATTATTACTTACTCTAACCCTTTTGAAACAAAAGTTGGGATCAATCTTGAAGTTTGTGTCGAAATATCAAAATTAACCAATGTAATAACTCAAAACCACTTGAATTAAAAAAAAAAACAGAAGTTTTGAGTTATTACATTGGTCAATTTTGATATTTCGACTCAATTTCAAGATTAAGCAAAAACTTTTGTTTCAAAAGGGTTAGAGTATTAATAATAAAAATTTTAGTGCTTTCGAGCAAATTTGGAGTGCATGGAACATTTTTAATTAACGTTATTTATCGTTAATATTATATTATATTAACTACCCTAACTCATAAATAAATTGATATAATGTTTTAAAATTTTGTGAGTTATCTCCTATAGTGTTACTTTTATTGCCTGTAAAATTTCAAATTGCTAAATCGAAAATTGTGAAAAATCATTTTAAAGGTCTATGGTCGTTTTAATACGATACGCAGTGAAAAAGAAATATTCAGGGACGCCAAGACGGCAATTTATAGCCAAGCATGAATGTCTGAATCTATGTTATGAAATTCTGGCAAACATAATGCAAACCCTCTCTACGGATGCGCTACCTACTTGGCGTCTTATAACTGAACGAATATAACATTTCATCAGGTTGTTGTCATAGTAACCCTACATATGAAATGACGTCAGTAGCAAGAACATTGGAATACATTTTGCCAAAAATAAATAATTTATTATTTCTTTACATAGATATCCATTCTATAACCATTCTGATGCCATTAGCTGTGTGCATTGTAACTTTAACCACCTATTATTTATTAAATAAAACATAATTGTAGTTATAACACTTCAGTTATACGATGTGTTTTTTAAACATACTATGCATAATTTATATTAAATGTATAAAAGTATCTGTTAATCTGTTAATGCACTACAAAATCCTACTAAATTAAGAATTCGGTTTTAAAATTCAAACTAATTGTAAAATGTTATTAGAATTTTCAAATAAAAAGAAATGGACTAAATAAAAAGAGAATAAAATATTTTATAAATTCTAATATAAAATAAATTATAATCTGCAATAGAAAATATGAATTGAAACACAAACAGTTACTTAAAATGAAAGAAAAAATATTCTCATATTTTACAATACGACCGGAAATTCAAAATTTAAACGCCGACTTTTATTTCACGTTAGATTATACTAAACATTATTATTTGGAATTAAATTCCATTTTGAAGAAATTCTTGAACTAGTTAATTATACCGGGTGTCCAAAAAGTTCCCGTACTCCAAATTTAAAAAAATCATTTTATATGATTTTTTTCAAGTATATTATATTTTTACATACGAGTAATGAAACCATGGACATGCTTGAAGTTCTTTTCGGCGATAGATTTATCTCAAAAAAATCTTTGGCCACCTCGATCCCCTGATCTGACCATCCTGGACTTTTTTCTGTGGGGATATTTAAAGGACAAAATTTATGAAGGTGATCCTCAAACAATAGATGATTTGAAAATCGCAATTACCCAAAGGATACAAGAAATCACTCCTAGCATGTTAAAACGCGTTTCGAAAAACATGCGCAAACGAGTTCAGCTCCAAGAAAGGGATGGACATTTTGAACATTTATTATAAATGTAAGTTCAGTATTTTTTCCTTAGTTATGTTAAAAGTGCTTTTTATCATTGGCATAAAAATAATTCTTTTTAAACCTATGGTTTTTGTAAAATAAGTTCACGAATCATCAGTACGGGAACTCTTTGGACACCCTGTATTAAAAAATACCCCTTATTAATTATAATTTTAGAACAATTGATGATTTTTTTACTTACATGAATGACTACCAAACCGAAAACACTTCAAAAATGTATGCCGGTAGTAAAATCTATATTTAATTAATTTGAACATTTTTGCTGAAATTCAACTCTGGGAATTTCCTTTTTGAGTGCTAATTACAGTTTCATAGAAAGCAAAACAGTTATTCACTTTCAGTTTATTCCAGGAAGTTCGATCGTTAAAGCAACTATTAAATTTTCGAGTGTTCTTTTTATCATAGTAATAACATGAAAGTCTGATGCAATCATTAGTTTTAGCATTTTCGCACTTTCGGAAATTCGCATTTTCAACTCGGTTTCAAAACCAGCCCATTTTCTTACGAGCGCAAAGTCTGCCTTTTCGAAAACTGCTCTTCGCAAAATGAGTACTTTACATTTTATTTATTAACGAGCGAAAAATAAATTTTTATCGCGTTATAAATTTGATTATTGTAAGATTTCTAATACCATGACGTTGTTTTATGTACTCGTAAGGACAAATACCCATTTTGAGTTATGTGAAAAATATTCTGAAATTTTCTTGGTTAATCGAACGTCCGGTTAGTGAGGATATAATGTTTTTTTTTCGAATTCATGCCTTGTAATTTTGAGCAATAGTTAAATATTAAATATGTCATCTATGGCCGATATCTTCTCTCCGGATTTCTAGACTCCAAACGACGCAAGATCTTTCAATCTTACGCAGAACAAACTAAATTCTTATATTGGATGTGCCCTTATATTTGGAATTTAAAAACAAGATAAACATTGAAATATTTAGATTTTATGATCCTCTGCTACTTTTGTAGCAGTTGTTGTTATCTCATGTTCCGCTTTACAACGGAAGGAGGGGTGCAGTGGCTTCTGAGGGTAAGTCATAGAACAGACTCTCCGACCCGCCACGAAGGCACACGGATTAACCATAGAAAGTGAATGACCGGACCACCGCAACAGCAATTAACGGGAACTGTATTTGAAATCTAATAGCCATCACCGGCCACGGTACAACCCTCCCCGAAGGAAGTACGTCCCGTCATCGATAGGAGGAGTCTAACCCCCACCTATTTTGTGCCCACCGGGTTGGCGAGATCCAACCACCATACCGGAAGCATCTCATCCCCAATTACAAAGTGCCCCCCGGCGGATAGCTTTTGAGGGTATGGATTCCAGAACACCCGAGGATAGAAGTCCGACTTCTAGCTAATACACGTCACAAACCCTTTTTACGGAACTGACTTCATTCATGCATTTTATTAATTCATCCACAGATCATAATTTAGATCTGGAACAGAGAACGATCACCTCTGACCCAGTATCCCTAGTGGTATTACTCTCTTCATTGAAGACTTTGTGACCTCGAAAGATTTAACATGCTTCAGCCATCACGCACACAAAGAGTCTTCGACTGGCGGATTCGAACTCACAGTCCAAAGGATACGAATCCAATTCCCTACCAGATAGGATATACCGGCCATTTATGCAGTCAATCATAAAATTGAAACCTTTTAAGTCCAAGGTTACATTGCTGTTACTAAGCAACTACAAATATTTTAAAAACCTGAATAATGAAATAGCATTTCCAATGGATTTCAATATATTAGTTTAATTTGCTTAAATTAATGTCCTGTTTTGAAAATACATGGAAGCTATTTCTGTATGGATGTAAAAATTCAGAACTGTAATCAAGAGACAAAGACCTTGCCAGAAAAAAAGCATTCCTTTTCTCAAAACTGCTGCTTCTGTATAGAGGAAATTCTTTTGAAGATGTATTACGGAATTAGCTAGTACAAGACTTTATATATTAGGTAAATATTTCCCACAGTTTGTTTGAAGCTTAAAATATAACATTTGAATCTAAGAGATTATGTCTGATAATTTTGGCCTGAAGTCTTGCATATACATATTTAAGAGATTAGTATGTAATAATTTTGGCCTGAAATATAACAAATCCGAATCTAATAGCTTAGTATCTGATAATTTTGGCCTGACACCTAACAAATCTGAATCCAAGAATTTAGTATCTGATAATTTTGTCTTGAAATCTAACAAATCCGTATCTAATAGCTTAGTATCCAATAATTTTGACCTAAAACCTAACATATCAGAATCTAAAAGTCTAGTATCATAATTTTGTCTTGAAATCTAACGTATCCGAATATAAAAGTTTAGTATCTGATAATTTTGTCTTGAAATCTAACGTATCCGAATCTAATAGCTTAGTATCTGATAATTTTGACCTGAAATCCAGAATATCCGAATCTAATAGCTTAGTATAAGGTAACTAATTAGAGATAATTCCTTGAGTATAGATTTTTTTGCATTTTTGCATTAAATTTACTTTCATAGTCTCAGTGATATTAAGTTTGCCTGATGTTATTAATTCCTTAAATTTTTTTATTAATGATAATAGCTGATTGCCAGATGCTGCAATAAAACTAAATATTGCTTGTAATAAATATTTACTTCTGATGTGTTTTTGTTTTCAATTAATTTATTTTAAACCTTAAAAATCAGCATAAAGTACAACGATGCGAGTTTCCATTAGCATATGCTATTGAAAATGTGTTCCTGTGTATTTATCTATTTTATAAAATCAAATAGACTATTAATGCCAGTTTACAAAATTAAAATTCCGGAGAAAAAAGCATAAATTTGATGAAGACCTGTAAAAACAAGTAAAACAGTGAAGATACTTCTTCTTGCGTACAGCCGACCACCCCACCACCACTGAACGAAGCAGTATCGACAGGATTTATTGTGGCCGACTGTGGACTGTAGCAATGTCCATCCTTACATTGACCGAAACTGCCAAGCTGATATTATCTTCGAGATAATTGGCCCCAAAGTGGTCAAATACTGACCATCTCCTCCTATACAAACTCAAAACAGTTGGTAAAAAAACTGAGAATTTTAGACATCATGTCCTTTAGAGTCTTAAGATTACCTGGTACCATCAGTACTGAACTCGAGTCATTATTTTCAACTTGCGGATGTTTTCTATGATCGGAGATTTTTGCACATTCCTTTAAATAGTGGTAAACAGTACCGATTCATCCACAAATGCATTTATTTTCCTGCATTCTTCCAAATCTTTGGAAATAGATAGGGAATCTCTTATGTCCTGATATAATTTGGATTACCAGCGGATGGTATCTTCTTATTTTTATTTCAGGATTAGGAATATAATCGGAAGTTACTTTTCCTATTTTGGGTATATATCATCTGTCTAACCATTGTAGCTTAATTTCTTCTCTCGATTCCCATTTTAAGACACCATTTGATTTGGGGACAATTATATACACTGTTTTTCTACGCCACCATCTTTGCATATTGAACCTCCTTACAGTAAAGATACTAAAAATACTTTCATTTAATTTAATTCTCCACAAACGATAAATTATCTCCCTGATAAACACTGATACTATTAAATTTTTCTCCAAAAACTTTATTAATGTCCAAGCTCCATTCTTGAAAAGAATGATTAAAATAGAAGCAACCAAAACACCATTCCCTTCACTTCACTGGCAACCGCACTATTCCATTATACAACCCCAAATGTAACACCCCGAAAGATAATGTGACACGTGTTAGTGGCGATTACATGTTCTGCATAGAATTAATCCGAATTATTCACTCTTCTTTTCATCATTCCGGTCCACCCCCTGAATCGCGCTTCGTTCGATACTCATCATTTGCATAGAATTAGCATAGAGAAGTCTTTTACTCTGGCTGAAATGTTTGACGTTCTGCTAGAAATGACACCTGGTAGGAATAAAGTAGGGGGATGGGGGGAAAATGCCTTTTTTGCTTCGAATAAAAATTTATATCCCCTTCACTTACAAAAAAAGGTGTAAGAACAAAATGGCGTAAGATTAAATGTACATATCTGGGGAAAATAGATAAGGCAATTTTTACGCGGATCAAACATTGTGTTATCTTCTAGGATAGCAAGAAAACGAATGATTCTTCTAGTATCGTCAACTACAAAGCAAAACTTTTTTTTTCAAAATAAATATATAACAATCATTATTTTTTTTCTAATTTATCCTGTTTTTTTGCAGGCTATTATTTAATTTGACAGGTAATAAAAAGGGAATTTTGAGATCGATTGTTCTTTTGCTTCTTATTAGAAAGATTTCTAAAGTTTTGTACCTTTAACAGTAAAATAAATGCTTTTACATTCACATTTATTAAAATTAATTGTAATGAAATTTTGGTTCCATACGTAAGGTGCCATCTATTACTAAATTTTGAAATTAATTATAAGCAGTCTCCATAATATTCTCAGTATTATATTGAATAATGTATATTAAAGGCAAAAATAGAAAACGAAGAGTAGAAAAAAAAAAGAATTTATTTTGAAATAAATATATTACAATTATTTATCTTTTTTTAAAAATTTATCCTGTTTTTTTACTGGCTATTATTTAATTTGAAAGGTAATAAAGAAGGAATTTTGAGATAGATTGTTATTTTACTTCTTGGTTGAAATATTTCTGAGGTTTTGTTCTTTTATCAGTAAAATAAATGCTTTAATATTCCAATTTATTAAAATTAATTTTAATGAAATTTTAGTTCCAAACGTAAAGCGCCATCTATTACTAAAATTTGAAATTAATTATTAACAGTATCCATGTTATTTTCATTATTATATTGAATAACGCATATTAAAAGCAAAAATAGAAAATGATGAGTAGAAAAATAGAATTTATTTAATCATTTATCTTTCTTCTAATATGAATCCCGTTTTTTACAAGCTATTATTTAATTTGACAGGTAATAAAGATGGAATTTTGAATTCGATTGTTCATTTACTTCTTGTTTTAAAGGTTTCTAAATATTTTACTTTTAACAGTAATTTTTTTTTAATTTTCTCATTTACTAAAATTAATCTTCATGAAATTTTGGTTCCACATGCAAGGCGCCATCTGTTAATAAATTTTGAAAACAATTATCAAAAGATTCTATATCATTCTCAATATCATATTGAGCAATGTATAATAAGGGCAAAAATAAAAATATGAAGAGTAGAAATATATAATTTATTTTGAAGTAAATGCATTATAATGATTTACCTTTTTTCTAATACGAATCCCATTTTTTTACAAGTTATTATTTTATTTGACAGGTAATACAGATGGAATTTTGAGATTGATTGTTCATTTACTTCTTATTTGAAAGATTTCTAAAGTTTTGTACTTTTAACAGTAAAATTTCTTAATTTTCTCACTTACTAAAATTAATTTTCAAGAAATTTTGGTTCCATACATAAGGCGCCATCTATTAATAAATTTTGAAAACAATTATCACAAAATTCTATATCATTCTCAGTATTATATAGAGTAATGTATATTAAAGGAAAAAATAGAAAACGAAGAGTAGAGATATAGAATTTATTTCGAAGTAAATATATCACAATTATTTATCTTTTTTCTAATATGAATCTCGTTTTCTTACAAGATATTATTTAATTTGACAGGTAATAAAGATGGAATTTTGAGATCGTCTGTTCTTTTACTTCTTATTTGAAAGATTTCTAAAGTTTTGTACTTTTATCAGTAAAATGTTTTAATATTCTGACTAACTAAAATTAATTTTAAGGAGTTTTTGATTCCATACGTAAGGCGCCATCTATTTGTAAATTTTGAAAACAATTACTATAAGATTCCATATTATTCTGAGCATTATATTGAGTAACGTATGTTAGAGACAAAATAGCAAATAACGAATATAAATATAGAATTCCTTTTGAAATAAAGATATCACAATCATTTATCTTTTGATAATATGAAACCTGTTTTTTTACAGTTTTTTTTTAATTTGACAAGTAAAATGGAATTGTTTGAACGATTTTTCATTCATTCTTAGTTGAAAGATTTCTAAAGTTTTGTAACTTTGACGGTTAAATGTTTTAATATTTTCACTTACTGAAACTAATTTAAATGAAACTTTGATTCCATACTTAAGGCGCCATCTATTAATTAATTTTGAAAACAATTATTACAAGATTCCATATTATTCTCAGTATTATATTGAGTAATGTATATTAAAGGCAAAAATAGTAAATGAAAAGTATAAATATAGGATTTCTTTTGAAATAAATAAATCACAATAATTTATCTTTTGCTAATATAAATCCTGTTTGTTTAAAGTTATTATTTAATTTGACATTCATTCAAGATGGTATTTTAGGATCAATTTTTCATTCACTTTTTAATTCAAATATTTCTAAAGTGTTGTACATTTTAGTAAAATGTTTTAATATTCTTCGTTACTCGATTAATTTAAATTAAATTTTGATTCCATACAAAAATCACCATCTGTCACAAGATTTTTCAACAAATATTAAATAACTATGTTAAAGTTAAAAAATAATAAATGATGAAAATTAAAAACAAACTATTATTCCCAACTTTCGATCAGGATATTAAAAAGTTGTTATTTTTTTTCTTTTCTCGAAAACATGGAAATCAAACTAGATTTGTAAAATAAAGAATGCTCTAAATCTCTGATTCAAAATAAATATCATAAAAAAATATCCCTATGCCTTAATTAAAAATGAAAAACTTCTATTTACAAGACACAAAAATATATCTTTATGTATATGATTGTTCTTGCATTACTCTGGCAAAGTTGAGATGAGATTTATAAAAACATCTTTATACATTTTTTGTCAGAATAAATATTTGTTGGGGGGGGGGAGGGGAAGTTATCTAATCTCAACTTATTTTACTTAAAAATGGTGAGAGATAATATAAGAAATCGACTTTCATAACTTCAACTTTAAGAAAATAACAACCTCTTTAAAAAAATCAGTGCGGTTGAAATTATATTTATTAACACTTAGTAAATATATTTCTTCTAATAAAACTAAAAATATAGCATACTAGCTTTTACTCGCCACTTAGTACGCATGAAAAAGCACACATAACCTAAAAATAATTTATTTACAGTGTGTACCTGAAATAAAGCAAAACTGTAAATCAAGTCCATATTTCTTTTAAATCAAGTCAAGTCCATTTTATTTATCGATCGAGATGGAGTTAGCTACAATAGTATTGTTCACATATTTTTGTTAAACTTTTAATTGAAATAAAAATGCAGTTGTCAACGATTACAATTCCCAGCACATGCGTGAATTTTCAACAAATAAGTGAAATTTCTACACCAGTTGGAGCAACGTAATACATATTAGAAATTTTTAATTTCCTTCTTTCTATTTTATTTAAAATCAAAAGTAATTTAAAAGGAATCCAAATAATCGATTAATTTATGATGTTTAATTTTAAATGCATGAAACAGTTAAAAAAAAAACAGAATGTTAAGTTTATCCCCCTTATAGTGAGAAAAAAAATGAAGGATTGTTCTTTCTTTTTTTTTCCTATAATGAGCTATAATAAGTTTTTCTTAAAATGTTTCAAATATTAAAATAGGATAAGATACAATTATAAACCATTTCAAAAACTTGGAAAGTCAAAAACTAAACGCAAATCTAACTTCGGTTATAGTGAAAAAGTTCCCTCTGAAGTAAATTTATTGGCTTCAAATTTGAATTTTAATCTAATTAAGTTAACTATACCATAATTCCACTAATTATCAAATACAAATCAAATACTTTCACTAATTATCAAATATTTATTAAATAATTTCATAACTTAACAAATGCTAATCAAATACTTTCCCTAATTATCAAGTAGTAATCAAATACTTTCACTAATTACCAAATAGTAATCAAATACTTTCACTAATTATCAAATAGTAATCAAATACTTTCACTAATTATCAAATACAAATCAAAAACTTTCACTAATTATCTAATACAAATCAAATACTTCCACTAAATATCAAATACTAATCAAATACTTTTACTAATTATAAAATATTAATAAAATACTTTTACTAATTATAAAATGCTAATAAAATACTTTTAATAATTATAAAATACTAATAAAATACTTTTACTAATTATAAAATACTTTCTCTAATTATCAAATAATAATCAAATACTTTCACTAATTATCAAATACTAATCAAATACTTTCAATAATTACCAAATACTAATCAATTACTGTCAATAATTATCAAATAATTTTACTAATCATAAAATACTAATAAAATACTTTCACTAATTACCAAATAATAACCAAATACTTTCACTAATTTTAAAATACTTATCAAATACTTTCAATAATTACCAAATACTAATCAAATACTGTCAATAATTATCAAATACTTTTATTAATTATAAAATACTAATAAAATATTTTTTCTAATTACCAAATAATTTCACTAATTATCATATACTAATCAAATGCTTTCTCTAATTACCAAATACTAATCAAATACTTTCACTAGTCATCAAATGCTAATAAAATACTTTCACTAATTATAAAATACTAATAAAATACTTTCACTAATTATAAAATACTAATAAAATACTTTCACTAATTATAAAATACTAATAAAATACTTTCACTAATTACAAAATACTAATAAAAT
>JAOUZG010000678.1:971499-992923 GCA_026289955.1 Argiope argentata | reverse complement strand
AAAATACTAATAAAATACTTTCACTAATTACAAAATACTAATAAAATACTTTCACTAATCATCAAATACTTTGACTAATTATCAAATCTTAACCATCTTTGACTTCACACAATTATTAATTCCATTTTAACTTCCCATCTAGTTAATTCTTCGTCAATTTTTGTATTCACAATAAATATCGGTCCCACAATCTATGCAACAAAAGAGCGCCGACAAAGTTCACCGAAACGACAAAAGATCCGAGCTCTCCCAACTTCCGAAACATCAACCCAAATTCAAGATGCAAATGTCTAATGTTGCTCTAAAAGGTTTTCGAACCAAAATCGGCCCGCTTTGATCTACTCAGATGGCTTTGTGTATCAATCAAGCACCAGATCTGTGTTGCAACAAGTATCGATCACAGGGCGCAGACCCAGTTATTTGATTTGTGTCTCGAAGAAGAGAAAGTGTTGCATACCTTATCGAACCGCGACGGGAGATTCCTGTAGTGTAGTTGAGGGATCGATTTTATATCAGAGTGGGCGGTTTCGATCATTCAAACTAGGATGATGGGGTCGTGTAACCGGAATTATAGAGTTCTGTAGAGGCTTGCAAAATGATTATCTGTTAGTTAGGGTTAAATGTCGACTGAAATTGCGATCAATAAAAGGAAATGTTAAAAAATGGTTACGATGATTTATCATTAAAATTCAGTTTATACTGCTGGTTAGATTTTGATTAATCCTTTGACATGATTTAACCTTATAATATAAATTAACAAGGTACTCTCTTAAGGTATTGACTTGACTCTTGTAAGGTGTTGCTTATAAATTGGGATTTATCATGTGCTAGAAATGGATAGGTCAAAGTATATCTCTACCATATAAAGGACTTATTATACTATAAGTTGATCCGGAAGGCTTAAAAGTGGAGATTAAATTTTTCAATTCATCTTTTTGGATACTTATGAAGTGCTTTCAAATTCAGCAACTTATGAAGGTACTTCAATTTCTGTCAGCCTATATTTACACTCGAATTGCTTCGCATAAGAAAAAAAAAGGATTTAGTTATGACATTGCTGTACTAGCTTTTACCAGCGACTTTCCAAGCATGTCAAAGCACACGACCAACCTAAAAAAAAATTAATGTATAGTGTGTACTTGCATTAAAGCAAAACACGTCCGTATTTCTTTATTATCAAATCAAGTCTTTGTTATCGATCCAGATTGAGATAGTTACAACAATATAACACGCAATTTTTAAACTTTTAATTAAAATGAAAATACAATTGTGAAGAATTAGAACACACTGCACATGCGTGAATTTGAAATGCCATTTGGGGTAACACAAATGCGTGACTTTTCTGCGTGTTGGGGTACAAATACAGCAATACAACTTAAAAATTTTTAATCTGTATTTGTATTAATCAAGATCATTTCAAAATGTATCCGAAAAATCTATTAATTAACAATGTTTAGATTTCAATGCATCTAACACTAAGTAAATAAACAGAATCGTTTAAAATAATTTGTCGAAAACATGTTAAGCCCAATCTCATTAGCATGGGAAAAAAAACTAAAGTCTTACTTATTTGCTGGTGAGGAAATGAATATTTTTGATAGGAATGTCAGTTTATAATTAATAAAAAATTAACTACTCAAGTACCTGGAATACATATTAGCCTATGTCCTATTCTAGATTATAATCCATCTTTATGCTAAATTTAATCCAATTTCGTTTAGTCATTCTGGCGTGATTGACTAACATCATCCATCTATCCAAACTTTCACATTTATAATAGAAATATAGATGAAAAGGGTCACAATAAAATAGTAAAATAATAAAAGTAATAGTAATAAATAACAAGTTAACAGATAATAATAGAAAACAGGCAATAACCTGTATAATATGCAATACGCAACATATAATAATATATAATACGCAACAGATAATAATATGCCATTTTGCAATAACCTGTATATTACATATTACAGCCTGTTAAAGTGGATTGGTTAGTGCTTAAATAACCAAACAACACATGTTAATTTTATACATTTTCTTCCTGTTCGATTAAAATCAAAATTCTATCCAGAATTCCAATTGCAGTCATAAAAATCCTTAAAATCATTATTTTCATAAAAATCATTATTTTCAGTATTTATTATCATGTCATAACATGATATTGTTTTGGGCATGAGGTTTTCTGGCGTCAATAAAAATCCGCAGGCGAAAAAAAAATTATCTGCGCGATATTTCAAAATATCGGCTTTAAATATTGGGTTGTCATTTGAATTTACAAAAGCTCTGATTAGAAAAATTAAGTTAATGACTACAGCACACAGAACCGAGAAAAATGTCCTTTTGAGCACGTGATTATATGAAATGAAATAAATAGGAAATGCGATATTTTTTTTACATAGTCAATGCGGGACAAAGTTTTTTGGATCGTTTGCAATACCAAAGTGACTCATTCAATGAAACAAATTTAATGAATAAAAATATAATTTAACTCCCACGATCACGTGGTGCTTGGGCGGTCAAGAAATGATATTCTGACATGATACACTGAAATATGCATACCAGATTTCATTTTAATCTTTTTATTTAATTGTGTTTTCATATATATCATTTGATTGTGAAAATCCAGATAAGCAGACTGTCTGGATGTATTTATTTCCAAATTAATAACTTATCATTTAGATATTAACCCAAATATGAAGTAAAAAATTTACCAAATTCTATTCATCTGGCGGTCTTTGTTTAGTAGATGTGTCAACTTGTACTCGGGAAATCAAATTTTTCCTGAATATATTTCTTTTAAAATTTGATAGAAATATTCTAATTAGATCTAGCGCAACGTGGTTTCTAATTAGTATATTCATATTTAGACATAGGTATTCCAGATACTTTTTTTTCTTTCCTCGGTTTGGTCTGGAGCGAAGAAATATGTCAAAATCTCTGATTTAAATATTTTATGACGATTAGAATATTTCTCTACTTCATAAGTCAAATATTAACAAAATTAATTCCACATTTTTTCAAACACCTGCTTTAAGAAACATCTGCTTAATCATTGCTGGCAATTTGCCAAAAGATAGCATTATTATTATTGTTTTTACATCCGATTCTGTCAATGTAAAAAGAAGTGCATGTTGAAACAAGGAAGAAATCAACTTTTTAGAGCTTAAAAGAAACCTAATTTATATCTAGAACAAATTTAAGCAGATATTAACAAATAAATACAAACATTTCGCAAACAAAGCAAATATTAACAAATAATTACAACTTCTAAACAAATCCCTTATTGATAAGAGGTGTCAAGAGGGAATTTAAATTTCATATTCCAAACTCGGAAAAGATTTATTTGAATCGGTTTTGAAAGTGACAGCCTTATCTCCTGTCTGCCAATCGTTCTTGAATTTTATATACATTGTAAAATATTCACTCACGAATATTTACCGAAATCTGGTAAGATTATGGTGTAAAGCTTATTTGTTGAACAAAATATTCTAGCAACGTAGAATTCGATTCTAAAATTTGGAAGCCTTTTCATTTCAAGTTAAATTCAAATCAAAGAACCAAACATGAGAGATCCTCCAAACCAATTTATAAACTGAGAGATATTAAAGAAAGAAAGAAGTCTTACAATTTTTTTTTTCGCATTTAGAGTCTTTAGTTACTTTTTCACAAAAGCGCCTTGCCATCAAAAATGTGCCATGGCTTTTTTTAAAGGAATTTTTGTAATTTGATTTTTTTATTGATAAAAAAAGTGACAAGATTCAGGCTGTAGAATAAAAGTGGAAAAATACTTCCTTTTCATATAAGGGTTAGTTTTTCCAATTCTTGCATTGAACTGTCACACAGTTCCGAAAAGGTTTCGCAACTTCCGGAGAATTTCGTCCGCGGTGACAGTTGACACATTTCATTTTAGTCCCGTTTTTAGGTGCGGAAAAATCAACATTTAGAGCTGACATCTATTGAAGATGGGTGACAGTTCTTACCACCATAGATCCTTTGCACATACGGATTCCGAAAACTCCCAGAAAAAGTCCAGTTCTTTTTCTAAACCTTAAATCCAAAAGAAAATGTTATTCATTTGATTTTAATTCATTTGTCGCCACTTTCAAAAATATTTGAAAATTCTAAAAATGCGCTATAAATCAGAGGTTTATCCTTTCAGAATAAAAAAAAACTTAAATGTTTTAGGAATAATAATGTATTTCTTATTTTATAAATTTCTGTTGTTATTTCTGTTACTTATGGCACTTGCCATGGACAAGTCCCACTAATACAGCAGCAGATTTAAGCCGAAAGGAGCGTCTCTTGTTTTTGAAGTAGCGTCAACTAGGGCCATGAGTACGACTTAGCTACACACTCGCCACATTTGCTGGCACAGCCCCTTTTTACAGGGGGGCACATTCACACATCTCACAGATTGCACACAGAAGAACAACCATGCTCAAACCGGGACTCGAATCCGGGACTCCCAGAACACGAGAGAGACACGCTACCTCTGTGCCAAAAAGTCGGCATCAATTTGTAATTAGTCATACCACTGACTCTCCGACCTGCCAGAAGGCACAAAGATAACAATGCTGAATGACCGTACCGCCACAACAGCAATACTGAAGGGAACTGTGGTTGAGTCCTAAGGACCATCACATGCCACGGTATAACCCTTCCCGTTGGAAGTACATCCCGTCATTGGTGGGAGGAGCAATTATAATGTTTGGCAATTTATAATGTTTATATTATTAAATTAATTTATTAATGACACATTTCTTGTAATATTCTGCAAAATCAGCAGCTATAAACATATTTAGTGTAGTGGAAACAAGACAACAAGATCAATAACAAGCAATGATTTTTGTTCGACATGAACATGCAGACATAAAAACTAGTCGAATCGTATGCAAACACAAAATGTACCACAAACAATGACACAAAAGTAGCAAATTGTTAGTAAATAACCATCTAGCATCAATAGTACAAAGAAAACTCCGCAGGAAAAGTAACATCACACAACTATTCACACCCTGCAAACGTCTGCTGTTTCCCACTTTCTACTCCTTTTAGCTGACTGCCCATTCAGTAAGGGGTAGACTATATTAATGTTACTTGGCATATGATTCACTAATCGTTTAAAGTTAAAATGCTTGTATTTTTTTCTTCATTTTTTTTTGTAATTTACGAAGAGAGGAACAAACATTTTAAGAATTTCACTTAATATGCATATTTATGATATGATTATTAAAATTCCTGCTGATTCTAAAAATTTTCATTTTACCACGAAAACACCAATTTCGTCTCCAAGTCGCAAAATGAAAGCCAAATTTGTCGCCAAGGACGGTCATCATTGATCCAAGATTTATTCGGCACTCTTAAAACTGATTGAAAACCTGTCTTTATTACGATTAATATAACGGGATTGAGAAGCAACGTTGCACATTCAAATATTATGGAATTTAAATGGTGTTCTCATTGATTTATTTTGATATTTTTTTATCATACAAAAGAAAAACATCAAAAATATTGCATATACATTCTATCAATATTGCTCTAGAATTTAACTATGATATCAAAAAAATTTCTTATTGTTTCAAATTTCTCTAAATTAGCAAACAACATTAAAAATTTCATACTATTCTTAATTCATTTTTGAACTCCTAGAATACTCTCATAACTTATGTGTTACCTCAATAAGAAATGCCTGAATTCCATAATATAATAATATTCAGAGTGCACAACTAGAGAGTTCATTCTATGATAAACACTTTGAAGTGAAAACCAATTTCTCGTGTGATAATTTCACAACAGAGCATGGAATGGCTTAGAAGAATCTTAAAAATACAAAATATCATATTCTAATAGAGATATCTCCATAATGATTGCATTTTCCAGAACCATAATTTCTGTTTCCTGACTCGTCAAATTCGTTCTAGAAGTTGCGTGCAATTGACTTAGTATCGATGCGGCTTCATAAAGAATACTTATCAATCTATCTTTTCAGGAATTAAACTAACGTTGCAGAGATGAAAGCAGCATTGCAATTTCTATTTGAAATCAACTATAATAAACCCCTGAAGTTTGTTGCCAATCAGGAAACTCAAATATACATACGAAATAGAGTCTCAAACTATTTCGCTTTGTTGAATTTTGCATGTTATTTTGGCGACATGGAATTACTGGCATAATTGTCTATACAGATATGGCAAGTTAAAGTTTATGTCAACCAAAATTCGTTACAATATTTATGGCAATTTAAAAATATTATTGTTTTATTTTCCATTAAATATTAGATTACATTTTTTTTTAAATTTCAAAATTAATTATTATCATGTGAGAACATGATGTTGTTTTGATTAGGAGGTTTTGATGTCTGAGAAATTTACGGGTGAAAAATATTTTTAACTGCTTTTACCAGTATTGCATTTGTAGCGCAATCAATGAAGCAAAAACTGTGAAGAGGAACTGCAGTGAACTGAGTATTGTATTAATAAAGGCAGGTCGGCGGTATTGGCGGATTCTGATTCTTTTTAACTAACTGTTCGTGTGTTGTGTCTTTAGTGTTCCTATTTTGTGTTTGTGTCAAATAAAGTGTTTCTCAAAATTTGTCTGATTGAACTGATTCAAAGTGCTAGAGCAGCGGGTAGCTGCTATGAATTCTTTACCTAACAGCATTATTAATTATTACGTTTGCTTCTTTGACAGGGGATGCGTTTATAAAAGTTTAACGAAGAACTATAACATAGCTGTTATTTCATCTCAAAATCTGTCGATCTTCAGAAATTAGTTTACTAGCTAGAAAAATTAACATTTAGACCTAAAAAAGCCCGAAATAGAATTTGGTGATCTCTTCATTAAACCATAGACCCTCCCACATGATACGTTGAAACTTTTAATTGGACAGGAAAATATTGACCACAGTCGCTACATATTTAAGTTGATTTCTTCCCTGGATCATTCCCTTTTGCGACTCCGCCTTACACAGAAGAGTATTCGCGTTCTCTAGAAAGATCTATTTATGTATGATGTTTAAAATATATCAACTAAGGGTAAGTTCCTGGCTTCTAATTTTTCTATTGCTCATATTTGATTATCTATTATTGAATATAATTTTTTGTTTTATTTTTTATTTCTTCTTACTAGAATTTTAATATTGTGAGTCTTGTTTATAATTGTCGTTTTTTCTTCTAATTGCCATTTGTTTTTTTATTCTTAAAATATAATGCATCTCTTATACTTTGGAACGTGGAGTTTTTCGGGTCACAGAAGAGTAAATTTGTAGACAGTTGTCAAACCTTTTAAAGAAAAAAATCCATCTTTTATTGAAATCCCTGCCTGATGGTGACCCTTGAGAAAGTCATCAGGCTGATTTTTTTTTTATTTCTTTAGGTTTCTTTACTATTTTCACTATCGTATTTTTATTTTTATTTTTCTCATTTTTACTTCTGTTTTTGATTCATCTATGTTCCACTATGTTTTTAGGAATAGCAGCAAACGCGCTCTCTAAATACATTTGCGCATCTTTCCAATTTAATAATTAAAAGGGCAATTCGTAATGTATCGCTTATAAAATTGTTTTTTTGTGCGTGCGTGTGTGCGTGTGATAGAGGGATGGAGACCGACAGAGAAGTCTCGTGATTGTATCAAACCGGTTTAAACTGGTTATGACTTAAATTAATGAAGACAAATAATGATTTTAAAATAATGAAGTTCACACATTATTACTTGAAATTTGCAAAAGCATATTTCATTTTGTATTTTTTTATAATTATTTAAAAATGTTTTAATTTGTTAATAGTTTTATAGAATTTTTAATACTATTTATTTAGTTAAAAATAGAAAAACTTGATTAGGATATAAGGACACCCTGAAAATGTCGTTAGTAAAAACATTGCATCTAAATTCAAGGTAATTATGCAAAATAATAATAATAATAATTTTGACGATTCTCTGATGTTATTGGTTAAGAGATGTTCTCATGTCTTATAATATTTTCATCATTCCTATTTTCAAAATTCGAAGTAAACACTCAAACGAATTTTTTTTTCAAATAAAGAATATAAAGCCGTTTTATTTCCCACATAGATTTGCCTGTTCTACATCTACAAGGAACGATTCGAAAATGCCAATTCTTTTTGAATATTACATTTCTGGGAAGAGAATCCTGTTGTTTTCGATTTACATAGCAAATTATTTTTCTCAGCGAAGTATTAGCGAAAAATGTTTTTTAGAGATGTTGACAAAAGAACGAAACAATATCTCATCACAATATTCGAATTGCTCTTTATTTTTCCCGCTGTATACAGATTTCACGGGAAAATTTGCTTTTCTTATTCTGAGATATTTCTCTTTATTCTTTTACCATTTATGGCAGGATTCCCCCTTGTGATGTTTTCTACAAGAAAAAAAAGAACATTTGGTATTTTCTGCATTTTTTTTCTTTTATTCCCAGAAATATTATGCAGAAAATGCTGTAAGAAGTAAACGAGTTTATCATGCAAATGTCTAAGCAGGAATTAAAAATATTTTATTTCTTTTCAAAACACGTGTCCAATGAATGCAAAGTATTAGCAATTTCCATTATAAGTTTTCTGACTTGTCGATTCGTCCGCAAGGATTCGGATAAGAAAAGTCATCGGAGAATTTCAAAATTGAGCTGATTTGCTGCCAAAGCTGCCGTTTTGAAAATAAGGGAATTTAATGCATCAACTTTAAAATTTCTCTTAATGTATAAACGCTGAGAATTAGAATTTAACACAAATATTATCAATTGATCATTGCCAAGATTTTAGTCTTGGAGAGGTTCTCACAACTTGGCCCATTCTCTATCTATCGTATGTTGCGCAAATTGGTTCCAGTCACAATTCAAAATGATTCATAAAATTATATTATATATATATATATATATATATATATATATATACTGTGAGATTCTGATAGGGATTTCTTTACACGTGTCGATTTAGGTAAGGGAATAATAGGGACGTTTTAAAGTAATTTGCATAAATCGGTAAATTCGTATCCCTTCATTCAAACTTACTTATCTCAGCAATTTTACAAAGCTTCTTTTGTATTTATATAGAAAAGGTGGAATTAGAAAAGGAAATAAGAAAACACTTTAGAAAGACGTTAATATGGCCTAAATTATGATAAAAATTAGGAAATTAATTACTTAATTTAGATTTAGAAATATCATTGCACGCACGCACACGCACATACACACTCAAATACATTATATATGTACCTATAAATATCCTAGTACCTCTCTTTCACAATATGCAGGGAGATATGGAGAACATCATTAGGAATCGCAATTATATAAAAAAAAGTTTGCTGATTTCTGCCAAATTTGGAGTAAAATCTGCTCTAAAGATGAGAGCCTGTCGAGATTTTGGAATATAAATTAACACGATAATTACAAAACGAAGAGAGCTAGATAGATGCAGTTTAGCACACAGCTTCAACATCGTTATTGTAGCACGTGTGAAATTTTATATCGAATGCAGCTATAGGTTGACGGTCTGTACTTTCTCAGAAATATTTTAAAGCCTTAATTCAAAGACGAAATGAGTTAAATATTTCAATTTTCTGTGGGGTTTTTTGACTTTAAATGAAGTTTTGCGTTGAAGTTTTGTTTCAATGGAGGAAATCTATTAGATTGCCCAAGATGACACGATGGATTCAGTAATAATGATAAATACTTTCCAAAAGTTAATATTTTTCTAAATATTGTATGGTAATTTCTAACATGACAAGTTTATGCCAAAAATATCTTACTTAACAAAATATGCGAGAAAGCTTTGGAAAGAACACTACTGTGCTTTAAATTTCTTCCATGTATAAACAAATAATATAAACGAATTGCTACTTAAAGTCAACAAAGAAAATTGTTATTTTAGTTATTTTTATTAAATAATTACAATTAAAATAAGTAATTTATAAAAAAAAACTATTTTCGCAAGAATTGAAATAGTATTCTTCACCTTCAAGTGAAAAATACTGAAATTCTTGCATTTTGCCGATTGAGCTACTGCTTGTTGATTTCAGAATTAAATTTAAAAAATGCTAAAACTCTATCTAAAGTATTAAAAATAAATTAATCAATGAATTCATATTTGAAAAAACTGTATTAACCTCAAGTGTTATCCACAACAAGTTTAAAAAATGTATTTCAACTTAAGTGGATGAATAAAAAGTATTTTATTAACGATTGAAAATTTGAACAAGGCATACTATATAGAGAGAGGGAGAATGAGAACTAATAGTAGAAATTGAAAAAAAAAGAGTGGCATTTTTTGGCGTCAATTCTTAGTTCTCAACCGAACTGTTCACATATAAAATATTATAAATTTCTTCCATTTTATTTTTAATGGATTAATATTTAAAAACTGCATTAACATGAAGTGACATGAATAAAAGTTAAAATATATACACTGAAGTGACAAAAGTCATGGGATGACTGTTAATATCGTGTCGGTCCTCCTTTTGCCCGGCGAAGTGCAACAACTCGACGTGTCATGGAGTCCACAAGTCGTTGGAAGTCCTCTGCAGGAATATTGAGCCACGCTGTCTGTATAGACATCGATAATTGGGAAAGTGTGTATGGTGGAGGAGTTTGGACACGAACGGACCTTTCGATGATGTCCCATAAAGGCTCGATGGGATTCATATCGGGCCATCTAGGTGGCCAGATCATGCGCTGGAATGGTCCGGAATGTTCTTCAAACCAATCGCGAACAGTTCTGGCCCGGTGACATGGCGCATTGTCATCCATAAAAATCCCATCGTTGTGTGGGTACGGGAAGTCCATGAATGGCTGCAAATTATCTGCAAGCAGCTGAATATAACCATTTCCAGTCAATGATCGGTTCAGTTGCACCAGAGGACCGAGTCCATGTCATGTAAAAACAGCCCACACCATTATGCAGCCACCACCAGCTTTAACAGTGCCTTGCTGACAGTTTGGGTCCATGGGTTCGTGGGGTCTGCGTCACACTCGAACTCTACCATCAGCTCGTAACAACTGAAATCGTGACTCATCTGACCACACCACGGTTTTCCACTGGTCTATTGACCAGTCGATATGCTCACGAGCCCAGAAGAGTCGCTGCAGGCGATGTCGTGCTGTCAGTAAAGGCACTCGAGTCGGTCTTCTGCTGTCATAGCTAAGGAAGAGAAATTTCGCCGCACAGTCCTATCGGACACGTCCCTCGTACGTCCCACATTGATTCCTGCAGTTATTTGACGAAGTGTTGCGTGTCTATTAACATTGACCATTCTACACAGACGTCGGTGGTCTCGGTCGTTAAGTGCAGGTGGTCGCCCACTGCGCTGTCCATGATGGGATGGGATGCCTGAAATTTCCTACTCTCGGCACACTATTGATACTGTGAATCTTGGAATGTTGAATTCACTAACGATATCCACAATGGAATGACCCATGCGTCTAGCTCCAACCAACATTCCACGTTCAAAGTCTGTTAATTCTCGTCGTGCCGCCATAAATCACGAAAAACCTGTTCACATGAATAACTTGAACACAAATGAAAGCTCTGGAAAACGAACTGCGCATTTATACTTTTTCGCTGCGATTCTACAGCCATCTGTATATTTGCATATTGCTATCTCATGACTTTTGTCACTTCAGTGTATATATATATATATGAACTTGAGATGAAAAAAAAGAGTATTTTTAGCGATTGAATATTTGAGCAAGATATATAAATAAATATATATAGGGAGAGTGTGAACTAATTGTAGGAATTGAATAAATATATAATTTTTCACAGTGTTTAACTTTTTTTAAAATTAAAAGTCGGAAAAGGCATTTTCTAAAAAAAAATGAAATATTTCATTTAAAGGATTTTTCTTCCCAAACAGTATTAGAAATCGTTGAAATACAAAACTTTAAAAAGAAAGAAAAGGATTTAGAGGCTTATATTTATTTAGTTTTTTTGCTTTGAGAACTGAGAGAGAAAAGAAATAGTCGAAAGAATTATTTTGTTTGCGCAAATATGCATTTGAACAAACGATGTAGAAAAGAAACAAAGCTTAGAGAGAAGAGGAGGAAAAAACAAATCGTTTGGTTAAAAAGAAAAATGCAGCTGATTTTTGCTGTAACATTTTTTATTCTTTTGCAGTCCATGTTTTTTTTTTCTTTTTTTAATGCATCATTTTAAACATTTTGAAAGTATAAACAAGCTTGAGAAAAACGAAGAATTATGAATCGTTGCCGAAATAAAAGTGCAATTTCTTACTATCTATTTTCTTTCCAGTTGGTTGAAAGTTTTCAACAAAAATGTTGCAAAAATTTTTTCAGACGAAACATCTGAGATAAATAAGAATAAATAGACACAAGATTTTTTTTTAATTTTTAATTTTTGAGGAAATGAATAAAATTACTTTTGGATGATTTACACATAATCATAGAATTTTCAAAATATTTATTTAAATTTTATTATTTTTTTATTTTAAATTGTTGCCATTCTTCAACTCAAAATTATATACTCATTTACTTCTTAACATAATATGTATAAATATTTTTATTCCTTTTTTCCATAAAAGTTTTGGTTATTATTAATTTAAAATGAATAAGTCGAAAGTAAGAAATTAATGTTTTAATTCGAGCTAAGTTTTCTATTCCCTTTATCTCAAATTATTTGGATATTATTTATTAATAAAGGGAGAAGTCGAAAATTAGAAACTATTCGGAAGCCGATATTATTTTACTGTTTTCACAGACAAGTGTGGAAAGATCTAGAGATTTTTAATAGCCTTTCATATTAAATTCTAACTGTTAATTTTAGAGTTTTTATTCACCATCTATTAAACATTTCGGTTTCCAATGAGTAAAATATGTAGCTTAAAAGTTAAGAACATTAATTTAAATGTGAATAAATTTTAAAGTACAAACCATTCAATGTTTTATAGAAATTAAAGAAATTAATCTCTTTAATATCGATAAAAATGTCTATAAAGAAAATTTTGAATTAAAATTATAGAATATTGTTACATTTCAAACTAAATTTCAGTAAAACTATTTCAGACTCTCTTGGAATTTAACTAAGACGACACAAATAGGAATTTATTTATAATTGTTATTTAGCAAACGTTTATAATTGATAAAAAAAATAATTTATCTTTCTTTTTTTACAACATAGTAATATAGTTCAATTTATCTCATTCACAGAAAGCGGAAACAAACATAAAATGCTATATCGTAAATTGATTCACATTTCCAGAGTGATCAAATCAATGAGTGGATCAAAATTAACAGTTTTGATCCACTCGTAAGCAATGCGAGCAGAATAACAAGTCTGTCATCGGTGAATGTAACAAGGTTTGTATACTCTATATAATATCTTGAACTTTCTTGAAATGAGTATAAAAGTTGTGAAATCAAATATATCTCAAAATCAATAAAACTATCGCCAAATTTAATGAGAATTCATTAAATTTGAATCTTCTGAAATAATTAAAATACATTCAATTTACTGCGTTCTTAGAAACACGATTCTGCAAAAAATAATGGATCCGAATTAAGACTTTTTTCTAATTTTGCATATAAAACGAGAGTTGATGAATCATTCATAAAATTAAGCAAAAAATAGCTACTTTTTAACAATTTATCAGTCTCCTACATTTATCAGAATATATAAATTAAAGGTGTTCATCGACCACCTTTATAACTAACACATACAAATATATATATATATATATATATATATATAATAGAACTTTAATGAAGAATCAAATACGCTAGAACAAAATGAAGGAAGAAAAAATGGACTTTCTTGGAAAAAAATGGAAACCTTGGAAATTATATAATAAATTTTAATAGTGTAAAATGCTTAGAAAAAAACTGTAGAGTAACTCTAAAATATTTAAATATAACAAAAAATTAAAATTATATATATGTATTTAATTTAAACTCCATATTGAGTATTTTACTGACTATGGAAGAGTTGGATCTGCAGCTGGAAACTGAGATATATCAAGAATGCATAAAAATAAGTAAGAAACATATAAAAAGTACAGAAACATGTTAGGAGTCCCGGGTTCGAGTCCCGGTTCGGGCATGGTTGTTCTTCTGTGTGCTATCTGTGAGTAGTGCCCCCCATTAAAAAAAGGGGGTTGTGCAAGCAAATGTGGTGAGTGTGTAGCTTAAATCGTTCTCTTGACCCTAATTGGCTCTACTTCAAAAACAAGAGACGCTCCTATCGGCTTAAATCTTCCGCTGTATTAGCGAGGAACTTGCCCATAGGCAAGTGCCATAAGTCCCAACACAACAACAGAAATATGAGTATCACGGTATATTACTGATGTAGGTTTAAAAAACTTAGAACCAATTCCTAAAACTCGGAATACAAGCGTTTCTTTACAGAAAAAAATTTATTCTCTAATTTATGTAAATATACAGATATATGTAAGGATTTATTTAATTTAATTTAAATCCTAATTAATTTTCTAATTTTTATATCAGTTTAGCCCGAATTAACTTCATTATAAATTCTGATATCTCCTGATACAATTCTCACTCTTATTTACTTAATTCTACCCGTGCTCTACAAAATGGCTCTCAGTGTTTTCTCACATTCTGAGTGAAGAAATAAAAATCCTTAGTACTTCACCATATTCTTTTAAAGGTACCTAACATTTCCTTTAATAAGTTTACAAGTGGAAAATAAATCCATATTAAAATCAAAGAAAGGAAAAATTTTCTACCTCTTTTAATGTTGTGGTACGTTGTTGACTGTTGTATGCCTTACCGTTTTTAACTTGTATAAATTGTGCTTTTAGTGATGAAATAAATCAATGTTCAAATATCAAAAGTTTCTGGTTTTCAGCAAAGCAACAGCTAAAATATGTCCTGGTTTTCGGCAAAGCAACCGTTAAAATATGCTATATTCATTAAAAATAGAGTTTTAATTTATAAGTCAAAACATTAGTATCATTAAAAAGCTAATTCTTTTAGCTTTAATTTGAGGCAAAAATCAATTCTGTGCTGTAATATTTTCGGAAGTTATAGCGAAAAAACGTTGAAATTTCGTTTATTTTTTAATTAAAATTTTAATTAAAAATTCAAATAAGGGCTCCGAGGTGCACGTTCCCGCCCCCCAAGGTATAAATGTACCAAATTTGGTAGCTGTAGGTCGAACGGTTTGGCCTGTACATCGCCAACACGCACGCACACACACACACACACACACACACACACACACACACACACACACACACACACACACACACACACACACACACACACACACACACACACACACACACACGCACACACACACACACACACACACACACACACACACACACACACACACACACACACACACACACACACACACACACACACACACACACACACACACACACACACACACACTATTGCTTTAAAAGCATTCTTTGATTTTTGCCATGTATTTTTTATCTCAAATTTTATAAAAGTAACGAATGATTTGGAAATTACACGCATACAAATATTGTTTTTAAATATCTTACATCCGAAATTTTGTGCTCCATAATTGTGAAAAATCTTTCTATAATTTAGAAAAAATGAATATTATTTTTGAAATCAGCATCACAAGTATCATATAGTTTATCTAATCTGTGTCAACCCTTGGCATAATGTTAAATTTTGCAGGAATATGTTATTATGAAACATGATGCTCATTTTCATTTTTAATATTTCCAAGTGGCCATAAAATCTTTCAAGAAAGAAGGTTAATAATAGTTTTCTCGACGCTGATTGTTTATTAAGTCTTCTAACAAATTAACCGCAAATTAAAACTCTTTCTAACACCTTACTATCATAGCAGTTAGGTAAGATTAATTAATTATATGCGCCGTAAACAAAAGCATAATTACTCAAACCAACAGCTTGGAGCTTGGAGGATTATCGCTAAATAATTGGCTTAATCTAGACAGCTTCAATTAGTGACAAGAAACCCTTATCTTTAATTATCTTTCAGGAATAATTTTATTATCGCAGTTGATTTCCAAATAGTTTATCACTGTTGTCTGACGTCACATAAAGTGATATGAGATAATTAAGAATATTTCGGTGTAGTTACTTTTATGGTAACATAGTTTAACATATGTTAAGATCATAACAGAATATTAAAGCTCAGATAATCCAGATATTTTATCTCTAAATTATAACGGCTATCTTTTTTGATAGTTTTTATTTTTCAAGGAAATAAAGATATAGTTCAGTCAATGTCGCCAAATTTGGCGTCAAAAATTTGATGAATTATTCAGTCGATCTGTTTCGAGTTAAAGAAGAAAGTTTTTATTTTATTGTATAAAGGAACTATAGAAATCGTCAAAAAATTCAAAAGCTAGATTTTGACGAATTTCTAGGTTTAAGACTTAACCGGATTAAAAACTAAAGATTTAAATGAAATCTGCTATGCATATTTGAATCTATCATGTCAGAACATTTTTTGAACTACCAAGCACCGCGTGCTCGTGCGAGTTGAATTATATTTTTATTCATTTTAATAGTTTCATTGGATGAGTCACTTTAACATTGCAAACGATCCGAAAAAACTTTGTCTCGCATTGATTGTTTAAAAAAATATAGCATTTCCTATTTATTTCATTACATATAATCACGTGCTCAAAATGACATTTTTCTCAGTTTTATTTGCTGTGGTCATTAACTTATTTTCTTTCAATCAGAGCTTTTGTAAATGCATTGCAACGCGTTATTAAAAGCTGATTTTTTGAGACGCTCGTGCAGATAATAAAATTTCAAATTTTCTCCAACGGATTTAAATTTTTATTTTTCCCGTACGGGTTTTTGTTGACGACACAAAACCCCATTCCTAAAACAATATCATGTTCGGACATGATTAAAAAACGGATGTCTCCAAAATGTGTTTTTGTGTCTTTGACAAAGATAACTTATTTCTGTTTGGGATAAATATACTCAAAAAGGCTTTGAGCTAGACAGACAGTTTGGTATACGGCCTTTATATCAAATTTGTTAATCTTTATCAAATTTTAAGCAGATTCCATTCGAAGAAAGTCTGTCCGGCTGTTCGAATATAACTTAAAGGATAATTACAAAGCGAAGAGAGATTGGTACAAGGATTCAATATCTATAATGCAGAAATATATTAAATTTTGAGGCAATTCAACATTTGATTGACTGTTTGCCTGTTCTTTCAGAAACATGTAAACATAGCTCCTAAAATGCAATTTTTTAAATAAATCAAATTTGGCATGGGATTTTGTGACTACAAGTGTAGTTTGTGTCAAATTTTGGTCTGAATCAGGTTGGAAAAGTGCTTTTAAAACATGAATTCAATTTTCAGATGTATTACCTGCATGCGAGGCATTAATCACCAAAAAACATGGGTAGAGTGTGAGGACTCTCATTGATTGGTTGTTTAGGGGTGTGGGGAGCAGTAGTATGCAACCGTTAGACTGATGGAGTTGTTTTTTAAAGGTAGAGATACAATTTAGTTAATATATAATATGATGATCTATGAAATTTAGTTAAAAGCGAAAGATTTAAGTACTTCATAACAAACCATTTCTAGGTGTCTTGGTTTTAAGGTTTGGGGTGTATTTTGGAATATTTCTTTTTTACTTCGTCGTTAGTTTTATCTATGTTTTCAAAGAATTTAATCGCGAGTTTTTTTAAACATAATTTTTGAATGGACGGTAATCTAGAATTTAATTGAGCTATATAATATCATAATATACATATTGCTATTAATAAAAAAACTTGGAGGTTATTATTATAGGAAGAGTTTTTAGAATTGTCACTTTTATTGACGGGGGTTTCCACTGTTTTGATAACCACCTATATGTTTTGTATCTACTGTACTCCAATATAATGCTCATTTATTAGATAGTATCCGAAAAAAATTGAAAAATTACTTGAGATTGTAATATTATAGACTAAACAATAAGTTTCGAAATGTGTTAATTCTTTTTATTGAGTTATTTTCCTTAAATTATATGTTGCCGGCTTTCTGGCGCAGAGGTAGCGCATCTTCCTCGTATTTTGGGAGTCCCGGGTACGAGTCCTGGTTTGGGCATGGTTGTTCTTCTGTGTGCTATCTGCGAGATGTGTGATTGTGCCCCCCTGTAAAAAGGGTCTGTGCAAGCAAATATGGTGAATGTGTAGCTAAAGTCGTACTCTTGGTCCTAGTTGGCTATACTTCAAAAACAAGAGACGCTCCTTTCGGCTTATTAGCGGAGCGCGAATTATTCGTACTCAGTTTAAATAATTATTCTCTCCATAGGTTGCGTGATTTAGAAATAAATAATCAAGACTTCAGCCTCTACTGGATATTTTATTTTGCTCGCTAATTCCATCAAATCACTATAGCAACTGTGAAGTTGTTTCAAACAACTCACGTGCTTTAAAAAATTTAATTGTAACATTTGCTATTTTAAAAAATAAAATTTATTTAATAATATCAGAGGCACGCAAGCAACTGAAAACATATTGACACGTGCATACAAAAATAATATTTGTATATTGTATATATATTGTTTTCCTTACAGGCTTAAATCTGCTACTGTAACAGCAGCGAGCTTGTCCATAGGCAAGTTCCATAAGTAACAACAACGTAAATTATATTTAGATATTTTTTTATTATTAAATTATACTGTCAGTAATGCTTGAAATAAATTTGAAATATTTTCATTGCTTGAAATAAAATAAACAACCTTACTACGTGAAATGAGATACTTCGCGATGTGAGATAGTTTATTATGTTATTAAGAAATACTTAGAATGTGTAAAACTAAGAAATTAGAATGTTTAAAACTAAGAAATACTTAGCTAATTTCTTAGTTTTACACATTCTAAGTATTTCTTAATAACATAATAAACAATCTCACATCGCGAAGTATGTCATTTCACGTAGTAAGGTTGTTTATTTTATTTCAAGCAATGAAAATATTTCAAATTTATTTCAAGCATTACTGACAGTATAATTTAATAATAAAAAAATATCTAAATATAATTTACATTGTTGTTACTTATGGAACTTGCCTATGGACAAGCTCGCTGCTGTTACAGTAGCAGATTTAAGCCTGTAAGGAAAACAATATATATACAATATACAAATATTATTTTTGTATGCACGTGTCAATATGTTTTCAGTTGCTTACGTGCCTCTGATATTATTAAATAAATTTTATTTTTTAAAATAGCAAATGTTACAATTAAATTTTTTAAAGCACGTGAGTTGTTTGAAACAACTTCACAGTTGCTATAGTGATTTGATGGAATTAGCGAGCAAAATAAAATATCCAGTAGAGGCTGAAGTCTTGATTATTTATTTCTAAATCACGCAACCTATGGAAAGAAAAATTATTTAAACTGAGTACGAATAATTCGCACCCGCTAATAAGCCGAAAGGATCGTCTCTTGTTTTTGAAGTAGCGCCAACTGGGACCAAGAGAACGACTTAGCTACACACTCACCACATTTGCTTTCACCACAACACTTTCACCACGGCCCCTTTTTACAGGGGGGACACAGTCACACATCTCATAGATAGCACACAGAACAACTATGCCCAAACCGGGACTCGAACCCAGGACTCCCAAAATACGAGGAAGACGCGCTACCTCTGTGCCAGAAAGCCGACAAAATATAATTTATGTAAAATAACTCAATAAAAAGAATTTAACACATTTCCAAACTTATTGTTTAGTCTATAATATTGCAATCTCAAGTAATTTTTCAATTTTTTTCGGATACTATCAAAATAAAAGCGCATTAAAAACAGTAGTTATGAAACATATAGAAGGTCATCAAAATAAGGGAAACACCCATGAATAAAAGTGACATTTCTGAAAGCGCTTCGTATAATAATTATAACCACCATTTTTTTTTCTAAATTGCAATGTATATATTCGGGTAGTAGTGTTTATCTAAATTAAAGTCTAGATTACCACCATTCAAAAACTATATTAAAAAAACTCTCAACTGAATTCTTTGAAAGCATACATAAAAAAGACAACGAGGTAGTAAGAAATATTCCAAAATACGCCCCAAACCTTAAAATTAAGAAACCTAGAAAGATTTTCTTATGAAGTACTTGAATCATCCACAGTCTAATTAAATTTAGTCGATCATCGCATTATATATTAACTAAATTTTATCTCTACCTTTAAGATAAAACTCCTTAAGTCTAATGGTAGCAAACCACTGTGTTTCACATCTCTAAACAACCAATCAAGGAGGGTCCTGGCATTCACTATTTCAACCACGTTCACCTTCAGCTAATGCTTTATATACAGAAACACCAGGTCCCAACGTCTCAATCAATCAACAAGTGTTCTGACACTAGCCCCCTTACTCACGTTCACCATCAGCATACTACATATACTGAAACACCAGCTCCCAATGTCAGAACCAATCAACGAGAGTCCTGACACTCTCCATCTCACCCATGTTCATCATCAGCCCATACTACATGTACTGAAAAATCAGATCCCAACTTCACAACCAATTATTGAGAGTCCTGACACTCATTTCCTCACCCACGTTCAACATCAGCCAATACTACATGTACTGAAACACCAGGTCCCAACGTCACAACCAATCAACGGGAGTCCTGATACTCGCCACCTCACTCACATCCATCATCAGCCAATACTACATATGCTGAAACACCAGCTCCAAACTACTCAACCAATCAACGAGAGGCCTGACACTCTCCACCTCACCCTGGTTCACCATCAGCCAATAAATACTACATATACTGAAACACCAGGGACCAACGTCAGAACCAGAGCAACTCACTTGAAGATCAGTCATCCCCAACGTGCTACAAAGATGTATCACGGAAACATATTGACTGTAATGTCCTATGTAACTAGTCATTACCAGGAATAAGCCCCTGAGAGGGCCTGGAGCCCCGTCAAACCAGTCATTTCTGACTTTATGAAAGTTCACTAATTCTGGGATTTGTTTTCTAAACCCTAAAATTTTGGGCCTCTCAGATTTTTAAAGGCTCCAAATTGTAGGAGTCTGATTAGATGGGGAAGTTTAAGCAGAACGTCACAAATTTTACGTGTTTCTAGGGATTTACTTGAAGTCAGACGGTATACTCCTTTCCCAGAAGGACAAACCTGAAAAAACAAAATGGTGGAGAAAAATAGAAGCTTTGTGTAATACATCGACGGGTATTGAAGATTATTGTAATATCTAAAAAGCGTACAATTACAGCCAAAGTGGCTGAAAAGTTCAATCCCATCTGATTTCTCCAGTGACAGGGATTAGAAGGCACCATCATAAACAGAACATTTATGGCAGAGCAGCAATTCCCAAGCCATTTGTCACAATCGTAAACGTCGTCTGCAATGATGTCACACTCATAAAACCTGATCGATTGATAAGCAGAAGAAAGAAATATGGTCTGACGAATCGAGTTTCGCATTTTCCATACAA
>JAOUZG010000678.1:926945-947459 GCA_026289955.1 Argiope argentata | reverse complement strand
CTTACTAGAGATTTTTTGCCGAATTTCAGAGTTTCAAATCTTTCCATTCCAAGATAAAAAAATGTCTGTCTGTCCAAAACTCAGGATAATGCAACTGCTTTAAATTTGACAGATGGTATCTGATATATAGTTTTCAGACAAGTTTACAGATTTTCATTACTTTTCAATGAGATGCATTCAGAAGAAACTTGTGTTCCAATTAACTGTTTTTTTGTTTTTAAACAATCTTTTTTTTCTAATTTGAATAAGTTTATTTGTGTTTTAAATGTAGCAGTATTAACGTACGTTAAATACAATGTTTTTTTAAAAATAGTTTTGTCTAAATAAATATTTATTTTCAATTCAGTTTCATAATATGTCTTAATACACAGTTTGCTGTAATTTTCGTCGATAATTTCCCAAGTAAAAATAGTATAGTTATTTAGATTCCTATCTTCTCAATTAGTCTTTAGGAATTCAAACTCAATATATTCGGTTATAATGCTTTAAAGTAATTTAGGGAATAAACTGTGAATTTATAAAAAAATGAAAGCAGGTAGCTTAATATAGCTTTTCTATAAAGTAAAATTAATAAAACAAAAAGGAAATTTTGCCTTGTTTCAAATCTATATACAGGGTGGACATGATTAAACTGACAGTGCTCACAGCGTTCTGTCGCACGATCCATTTGAGAGAATGACGTCAAATTTTGTAGGAGGATTAAACAAAACGGGGGACAAAGAATTCCGCGAAAAAAGTTCCAATAGTCACCGCTAGGTTAATATGTGGCGCTGTGTAATAGAAAATAGAGTGTTAACAAATGCAAATTAATGCGGAAATAAAATTACCTTTTATTTTGCACATTCAAATCATTTTCAAAGTGGCTGCCGTGTTTGTGGACCACACATTGCATTCTGCGCACAGTATCCACAACAGCAGAGAGTAACATGTCTGCAGGAATCTCCCGTACAGTCCGTGAGATAAGTTATCCTTCAGATTAGCCAGGTACAGGACAACTCCTTGATAGACCTTGGAATTAAGGTAATCCCATAGACAGAAATCGCCAGAGGTAAAATAATTTGACCAGTAACGCACGCTAAAGAAGGAAACATTGCACTTAAACTTTCAATCCGATTGTTTAAAAAAACACATTGCCTTTAAAAGCCCAAGCAGCTGGCACTGTGCCAATGGATGTAACGTGAAATTTGCATAAAGAACTTCTTTTGCTCAGCATTCTCTGTTACCCAGTAAGTGAAATTGCAGATAAAGAAGCTTAATCGTTATGTAAATTTTTCGCTTTTTTAAAAGTGTTGCCATATTGCACTCGAACTAAATCAGCAAACGTGCAAAATAAAAGGTAATTCTATTTCCGTATTCATTTGCATTTGTTAACATTCTATTTTCTATTACACAGCGCCACATATTCCCCTAGCGGTGATTTTGGGAACTGATTTTTTTTCCCGGAATCCTTTGACCTCCGTCTTGTTTAACCTTCCTACAAAATGTGGCGTCATTCTCGGAAATAGATCTCGCTACAGAACACTGTGAGCACTGTCAGTTTAATTACGGCCATCTTGTATTTTATTCTTTCTTAGTAAAATAGAGCTTAGAATGGATTTATGATCCAGCAACATATAGTCGAGACAAATATGAAGGGATTTTTTTACCATTATTAGTTTCCATACAAATAATTTTTTGTTTTGCCGATTTTATGTAAATAATTTAATGGCAATGTTACAAATTAATGAGTCGATTAGTTATTCAAAATACCGAATTCAAAATGAATGATTCTTGATGAGAATTTTTAACTGGTACTCTCTAGCTGATTATAAATAGTTTAGAAATGTTCAAGCAATTTATCAATTCTAATAAGCTACTTTTGATGCCTTCGATTTGCTACAGAAGCAGAATTTCTCTCTTATTTCAAAATTTATCTAAAAACCGATTCAGTTTACTCAATTCTGAGGTACTTTTCCGTTAGCAGAGCGTAAGCGAAAAATCGCCAAATAATTTAGAATTGTGCCAAATTTCCTTGGTGGTTTCCCGTTTGAGCCCGCCTAACAGAAAACAGTTCTGGGAGTGATTGAAGATCCTATTTAGTTTATTGAAAGGTTAATAAGTCATAACATGCTCATAGGCAAATAATTAATTTTCACAGTCTTAAAAGGATTTAAATTTAAAAATTCTTACACCTATTTGTTACTTTTTGAAAATAGATTTTTAACTTTTATGTTTATAAATAAGGCTTAAATAATTTTAAATAAGCGTAATCATCAGAAATTTGATAATAAAAATGAAAATAACATGAGAAAACGATAATTTTTTTAATGAAAAGAGAAGGAAAGATTTTATTTTACTATTTAACAATTTTAATAAATAATTGATTGATAAGAGTTTATGCAGATTTTTTTATTGCACGTATTGCCAAGATTGCTTCCGTATCTATTTATAAATAGAACTTGGATAAGTCCAAAAAGCAAAGAGGTGGATCAATAAAGTTTAATACACAAATTTTGCATCCGAAATATCGATCTGTATAAAAATTTTAATCGAATCCATGTTGGTTGTTCTATCGATCTGTCCCTTCTTTTATATGCCAATGCTACAAATCAAATATTTAAAGGTGCAATTGAATGAACTTTGGTATGTGACTATACAAAATTAAAATATTACCATACTATTAAAATAATTACTAAATTATTGCTATAATTCTAGACTTATGTGAAATTTTAATTTCACTCGATCAACAAATAAATTATGCAAATTTCCCTTCTGTTTTTACTTTCTCTTATAAAAAGTACAAAAAAATATTGCAATTACGAAAAAATATAGTCCTTACGAATATAGTCCTTACGAATTAATGAGCAATTTGCTAACCTGAGAAGAAGCAGAACACGAAAACAACCACAACATAATTTTTATGCTGCTGGAGAGGGGGATAAGAATTTCACTATAGACCACTTGTAGAAGACAATTCTCGTTGGATATTTTTTAATGATTGGTTTAGAATATTCAGTGAACAATCTATATACGAATTAATGAGCAATTCTCTAATCATTTTTAGCTGCCGAATGTTCTATTTATTGAAAGTGAAATTATTATGGAAAATATTATTACCATGTTGTTCACGGGAAAGCTGTAGGAAACATTTACATTACATTTTCGGTTACATCTTCTATTGAGTATCTCTTACCTTAAAAAATATGAGATCATCACTCATAAATTTAACAGAAACTAATAAATTCGCGGAACTCGTCGTAACATTTTTTTGTTGAACTGCGTGCAGAAGATGGTTAATTTCTCCAGGGAATTTCAAACCTTTATACTCATGTCATTTAATGCCTGCATTAAAATGCATATTCGGCATATCTTTGAGAGTCGCTTTTTTTTTTTACCAGTCCAAGAATTTCACGGTGATAAACGGTTTAACAACCGATGATGTACGACAGATGGTAGCGTAAGCACGATGTTTTTGCCATGAGAAAAAGTTTATTTTCCTTTATATGGACAGGAGGCACCTACCCCGATCGAAACTAGCTGCTTCGTCTCGTCTGCCATAAATACGTGGGCGGCCATAAATTGGTTTTTATGGCCGTGTTGGGCGACCAGGGACTCTAAGGACAGACAGAGATGAATAAAAAATAAGAATTTCGCTCTTTTTTTTTGTTTAGTTATGGCGTACTTTTGGGATTCGTATCATTGAAGATGGCACTCGAAGAATTTCACAAGTAGTTCTATTTGTAGGAATTATGTTAATATCCTATGTTCTCGTAAGGACCGTTTGATGCATCATAAAACAAGTGTTTGGAGAAGGTTGAAATTTATATTTTCTTAATGATGGTGCAGATTATTCTTGTTCGATCTGAAGTTATAGATAGTCATTACTTGAAACTGCATATATCGGTTTTGATAGTTTTTTTTAGAACTGGAGATTTGAAACGAATATCGCATGAACAACATAGAATATTCTATTTTGATAACTGGGTCATAAAAAAACGAAAAGTTTATTTCAAAATAGTTTTATTTCGAAGAAAATACCCAAATATATTCAATATTCATCGATTTTTTCGAATAAAAAGAAGAAAAATTATGATTTGAATAAAAGTCGAAAAGAATTACTTCGTTATTTCTTTTCAGATATTTTTCTTCTAATAGGTGAATTATTCAAAACAACTTCACCTATAACAAATGGCCACAATCTTCTTGATTGATTTGATTTGTGATGTTTTTTGGCGCAATAGCTACACATTTGGCCATGCTGTGCCAATCCAATGGTGAAATATAAAAGTTAAATTTGGGAGTTAAAAGAATGCGTATAAAAGATGATAGACTGCAATAACATCGTATATAAAACAGCAATGCTTTAGAATTTAGAATTCCAGTTTAGATAATAGTAAAACAACAATTAAAAAATTAAAGAATACGAAATCAATGCTTAAGTACCATTGATAACAGAAGAGACACTTATTAAGTGAACTATATATAAGTATAAAATCTAATAACCTTTAAAAAGTTAAAAATGTTCTGGTGGTGTTTTTCACCCACGGGGTCCTGCAAGTTCAATGAAGTTGAATGAAAAAAGTGAACACGCTGGGAATTAAAATCAGGACAGTCAATTAAAATGTGCTTAAAGGTAAAATCCACGTGAGATGCGATACATTTTGGCACAGATTCTCTAAAAAGAAGATGCCTGTGAATAAATCGTGTATGTCCTATACGGAGGCGAGACAGTTTAACGTCTACTTCATGCATAGGGTGAACAGGCCACATTTCAATAGTTGGTTTGACGGAATGCAGTTCATTTTCTATTCGCAGATCCCATGTCAGTTGCCAAGAAGAAAAAATATATTTGGCCAAGGACTTCTTAACATCACAATAAGCAAGTCCCCGAGACAGTTCTTGAAAAGATCTTGAAAAAATTATAACAGAAAGTAATGATTTGCATTTAATGAAGAAAGGGGCAAAGTTTTAATTGCAAGCACAATATTATGGATCTTTTATTATCACATGGATGTAGTATTTTATTTCACTAAAATGTGAAATATCCCTTTTGTGCACCTTCTTTATTGCAGGAGAGAAGTAATTACCTTATGCTACTTCCTTTATTCACATGAAAGATATATGTCAAATATAATGATGATATAATAATAATAGTGAAAGATAATAACATATGCGACTTTCTTTGTTTACTCGGAAGATATCCATATAGTATAATTACCCTATGCTAATTCCTTTGCTTACTTGGAAGATATCTATATAGAATAATTACCCTATATGACTTCCTTTGTTTATTTGGAAATTATTCATACGATATAATTACTCCAAAAAAGTTTCTTTACTTGGAAGATATCTATACGATGTAATGACCCTATGAAAGTTTCTTTACTTGGAAGATATCCATACGATATAATTACCCCATGCAAGTTTCTTTCTTTACTTGGAAGTTATCTATACGATATAATTACCCCAAGAAAGTTTCTTTATTTACTTTCAAGATATCGATACAATGTAATTACCCTATGACAGTTTCTTCCTTTACCTAAAAGATATCCATATGGTATAGTTTCATTATGTAATCTACTTTCTTTACATGAAAAACATTCATACGGCATAATTATCCTGTTAACTTGAAAGATATTCATACAGTTTAATTACCCTATGCGACTTCCTTTGTTCACATTGGTATCATCCACAAGGCATTTCCTTTCATGAGCATGTAAAATGATCCCTTTGCGCACATTCTCTATTGCATGTGAGAAGTAATTATCCCATACGACTTCCTTTGCTCAAATGGAAGATATCCACGGGTATAATTACACAATACAACTTTCTTTGTTGACATAAAAGCATAAAAGATATCTGTAGGATGTAATTACCCAATGCGAATTCCTTTGTTTACGTGGAAGATATCAATACGATATAATTACCCAATGCGATTTCCGTTGTTTACTTGGAAGATATTCATAGGGTATTATCACCGTAACTGACTTCCTTTGTTCACATTGGTATCATCCACAAGGCATTTCCTTTCATGAGCAAGTAAAATGATCCCTTTGCGCACATTCTCTATTGCATGTGAGAAGTAATTATCCCATACGACTTCCTTTGCTCAAATGGAAGATATCCACGGGGTATAAATACCAAATACGATTTCCTTTGTTGACATAAAAGCATAAAAGATATCCGTAGTACGTAAATAATCCTTTGTTTACGGGCAAGATGACCATACAGTATAATTACCCTATGTGAATTTATTTGTTCACATGGACATCTCCATTGGGTATTTTATTTCATTACCATGTAAAATATTCTGTTTGCACACATTCTCTGTAACATTTCAGAAATAATTATCCTATGCTACTGTTTTTGATCTCATGGAAAATAACCATGCGATATAATTACTCAATTTAACTTCCTTTGTGCACATAGGCCTCGCCACCTAGATATTTCATTTCATTTCCATGTAAAATATTCTTGGTAGACACTTTCCCCATTGATTACAAGAATTTCATGTAATTAACCCCTACTACTTTCTTTTGTTCACATGAAAAATATCCATGTGGTATAATTATACTACTTGACCTCCTTTGCTCTGATGGACATCTCCAAACGGTATTCTTTCTACTACTGTAGGAAACACTGCATACTTTCATTGCATTCAAAAAATATTTTATGTGATTTCTCTTGGTTATACGGACGATATTCCTGTGGTAATTGCCATTTCAAAGATTACATAAAGAATGAATAGCATCATTTCCTTCATTGTTATATGCAAACGCAACAATTGTTGAATGCGAATTACATTGGTCACATGAATGATATCCATGTGACAGTTTATTTTATAGTCCTTTTGAAACATTCTTCATGTGCACCTTTAGATCCTTCGTTACTGCGTGTAAGTACAATAATCGCTCTATGTGTCACCCCTTGATCATATGCACGACAATCGGGCGTAGTTCATTTTACTAACATTTGGAACTTCTCGTAAACGATACCATATTTCGTTTATTGCTACATGCAAAGGAGAAATTAAAACAGAATCTATGGCCTGGCCTAATAAAATGAAAACAGAAATAACTTTTGTTAAATATTATACAAATATCCCATAGAGTAATTGTTATATATATATATATATATATATATATATATATATACAGGGTGTCCAAAAAGTCCCCCTACGGGTGATTTGTGAATTTATTTTACAAAAACAATAGGTTTAAAAACAATTATTTTTATGCCGATGATAAAAAGCACTTTTAACATAACTAAGGAAAAAATACTGAACTTACATTTAAAATAAATGTTCAAAATGTCCATCCTTTTCTTGGAAACAAAGCTGAAGTCCTCTGCGCATGTTTTTCGAAACGCGTTTTAACATGCTAGGAGTGATTTCTTGTATCCTTTGGGTAATTGCTATTTTCAAATCATCTATTGTTGGAGGATCACCTTCTTAAATTTTGTCCTTTAAATGTCCCCACAGAAAAAATTTCGGGATGGTCAGATCGGGAGATCGAGGTGGCCAAAGAATTTTTGAGATAACTCGATCGCCGAAAAAAACTTCAAGCATGTCCATGGTTTCATTACTCGTATGGCTAAATTTAATATACTTGAAAAAAATCATGGAAAATGATTTTAAATTTGGAGTACGGAAACTTTTTGGACAACCGGTATGTCTCAGCATTGCATTGAAATTTTATATTTCTATTGTTGGTCAGAAAAAAAGTTATTGCCATTTCAATGTTGAAGTCTGCAAGCAATTTTTTAAATATAATTTATAGATAATTGGAATTCTCTATTACTAACTAAACGATGTTCAATATAATTAAAATTTATTGTCTATAATGCTCAACATATACATCAATTTAGCATGATATATATAAGTTTGTTCTAATAAATGCGATTTATTAATCTTCGATTATGGTATATTTCATTTAATATGCAATGTTTTAGAATATAATGAGCATAATAAAATCCGTAAAAAATATAAATATATCCATAATATAAATATATCCATAATATAAAAAATATAAATATATCTATATATAAATATATCCATAATATAAAAAATATAAATATTTCAATATATAAATATATCCATAAAAAATATAATAATAGTCCACAAATTGTATTATAAGATGCATGGAAATATACAATTATGCTTTGAAATGCATTAATTATAGCTTTTGAATCCGAAAGCAGAAATTGTAAATAATAGTAATTACCAGAAATTCGTGATCTTTTAATTAGAAATTCACTCAAATGATTAAAAAAGCTCCAAATAAATATAAAACAAGAAATAGCTATTTAATGACTCAAACAAATTTTAATTTTTATGTATAAACATCTACACTTAAAAAAACTCGTTCAATTAAATTACTATTTACAAAAAATTATTAGAATTGTTAATAAACGTTTGCTTTCATATGGAGAACAATTATGTTTAGAATTGAGGTATTTAATTTTAATCATGTTCTAGACAAAACAAAATAATTAAATTAATCTTTTTTCTCATTGGTTGGATTTATTTCAATCAAGTTGCCAGAGCAAAAAAGGAAAAATTATAAATCTGAAGTTATAAATGGGATTGTTTTCAGAATTTAAATGCTGAAGTAAATGTTTTGCATTATGAAAGTTTAATCATATTTAAACATTGATAAAATTCCAAATCATTCATTCGAAAATATTTAATTTTTTTCGATGTTGCTAATATTTTGGAAAGCTCAGATGTATCCTCACTAATAATAGAGGAAATTAAAGAATTGGAAGAAGGAAATTATAATTGCATTTCTCTTTAATTTCCTTTCACAAAATTAATTTATTCAGTAGAGAACGATATTTCAGTTACATTTTATTTTTTTTCGAACTTTGAAAGAACAAAAACGAGTCATTTCAGGAAACACAAGAAACTCTGCTCTTCCAATTAATGTTTCAATTTAAAAATGCAAAGATAAGAAATTTTCTGAGACGATATCCGGCTAGAAGGGGTGCTCTGTTTTCCACTTAATTATATACGGTGCTTTAATGTTGTTGTTACTTATGGCACTTTCCATGGACAAGCTCCGCTGATACTTCAGCGGATTTTAAGCCGGAGATATACGCCTGTTAGTTTACAAGTAGCGCCATCTTGGGCCAAGAGTACGACTTATCTATATACACGCCACAAACCTTTTTAGGGGGGGGGACTGTATTCATGCAAATTCATTCATTCATCTCAGATCGTGATTTAGACCTGGAACAGAGAATGATCACCTCTGACTCAGTACCCCCTGTGGTATTACTCTTGACATGGAGGACTTAGCGACCACGAACAGATTTAACGAGCACCAGCCACCACACACTCAGGGAATCTTTCGGACGGTGAGTTTGGAACTCTTAACCTAAGGAGTACCGAGTTCAACACTTTACCAATCAGGCTATCAGAGGCTTTAATGTGGGGTATGGAAGTATGGGGTGTTTTGAATTTTACAAAATGCCTGAAAACTAAACGGATGGATTTTAATATATAATTCTAAAACCTTCACGTTGAAGAAGTGTCAAGTTTTAAATCTTTCTGTACAATGTGCTTCTTATCTGGTTTTTTGTCAGTCAGAATTTGAAAATGATAAGTAATTGAAGAAATTGAAATATTTATCTACTGCATTTCTCATATGCTAATACAATTCAGTGGTTTTGAACAATTTATTCTTCATGTATTCTTTGCCTTTGATTCTATTTTAAATTTGATGCTGATTTATAATTTTAACGACAAAATCAGATACTAAATTTCAGCTTCCTAATTCCTTAAGTTGACATATGATAAATCTTTAATGGATTAGGCATAATACTTCATGCTGCAATTTTAAATATAAATATATGCAGTATTTTATATGTATAGATATTTACGTTTTGGTTTTTGTTTGCTAGGACTATACTAAACATAGAAATCTGAGAAATTGGTGGAAAGGTCATATCTAAATTTAAGCATATGCCATTATTGCGTTATACACTTGTAGTATTTATATACAGACAGATAAAAAGATATGAATTCCAAAAGGATTTTATTTTTATTTAGGAATACCTGAAACTCTTTAATTAATTGAATATTTAATTTTTAAAGTACCTTTATCAAAAATATTTACGTTGAATTTATAATGTTTTTCCTTTTTATGAGAAAATTAAGGGCATATTTTAAGCAAAATAAATTTTTAAAAGTTCATTTTTATTTCATGGAAAATCTTGTATTTAGCATTGGTTCACTTTCCAAAACTTTAATTGTAATTATTGCAGATTATACGAAATAATATTTATCCATATAAATATTTGGCCTGTTAACATACAAACAAAGATTTAATAATATTAAAGTCATTGGGATTATAAATGTGCATATATTTGCTCAGCATTTTCACCTAAGAAATTGTAAAAAATCAATTAAAATTTATTTAAGACTAAATGAAGAAAACTATCAACTTTTTATTCGTACAAAGTTCATTTAAATATTCAATTATTGATTTAATCAACCGAAATTTTATCTTTTCTTCTGCACTTATTTGAAAGCAAACTGTTTTATAGGGTGTAATTTTGTACTATCTAAAATTTCAAAATTTGTACTATTTCAATAATATCAGTTTCGTTTTTATTTAAGATTTTCATTTTTAATTATTATTTTTCAACATTCAATGAATTATTGAATAAATGCATACAATTTTAAAATAAATCAATCAACAGATATTTCGTTCTTATGCAACGACGAGGTTTTGGAAGAATTTTACCCTTTTATAATTTTATCTTACTTTAATTTTCCTTTTCCATTACGTTTTATTGATTTAAAAACGCTTTAAAAACAAACTATTTTAATTTAAACACTAGGTCTGTATTAAAAACAAATTTGCTTATGATTTAAAAATTGTGTATAGCATAATATATTATGTAAAATAAACTTTTTTGTTTTAACATTTAGTAAATTATTAAATAAATGCAGACGATTTTGAAATGAATAAATTAGTTGATACTTCGTCTTTAGGCAACAGCGAGATCTTTAAGCAATTTTTTTCTTTATAATTTTATATAAAATTTTGATTTTTTTTACTTTGCATTTTATTAATGAAAAAAATGTAAACAAATACTTTATTAAATATAAATTTGCAGGTGATTGAAAGATTTGGTAATAATATAATATATTATATCAATAATTTTTTGTTTTAACATTTAATAAATTATTGAATAAATGCAGACGATTTTGATATAAATAAATAGATATTCCATATTTAGGCAACAGACAAATCTTGTAAGATTTTATTTGTTTAAAAATTTCTTTCTTTTTCCTTTTGTTTTGCGATTTACTGGTTTAAAAATATAAATATACTTTATTAAATAAATGTGCAGATGTTTGAAAGATTCTGTGTGTTATAACTTAATTTAGAAATTGACCTCCTGTTTTTTTAATAGTTATTTAAGAATCGTTTACTTAATAACGAAACGGAATTTCTTAGAATGATTGGTAGAAATATTCTTATTTTATCGTATATGCCATAATTTTCTTTATAAATAATGAAATGCAAGCAAGATTTTAAATCATAAATTTATGACAATTAATGAAATCGTTAATCAAACTTTTTATTAAAATAAAGGCATTGAATTAATAGCAATTAATGAATAAATGCAGACGATTTTTATATAAATAAATCAAACTTTTTATTAGAATAAAGGCATTGAATTAATAGCAATTAATGAATAAATGCAGACGATTTTGATATAAATAAAAAGATTTTGTGTATTATAACATAATATAGAAATTGTTTCTGTTTTTTTTTAAAAAATAGTTATTAAGAATGGTTTACTTAATTACAAGAAGGAGTTTCTTAGAATGATAGATAGATATATTCTTATTTTATCGCATATGCCATATTTTTCTATATAAATATTGAAATGCAAGAAAAATTTTAATCTCAAATTTATGACAATGAATTAAATCATTAATCAAACCTTTTATTAGAATAAAGACATTGAATTAATAGCAATAAATGAATAAATTCAGACGATTTTTATATAAATTAATCAAACTTTTTATTAGAATAAAGGCATTGAATTAATTGCAAAATATTAGTGGCAAAAAAGCGAATTAAAATGAGTTCATTGGGGATTACATATTTCATATGGTTAATATACACCGTATTAATCCCCAAACAATGCTGGATTTTTCTGCCAGTCCGAAAATAAAACTCCAAGACTACTTTCACCATCATCCATTGTAGAATCTAGGCCAAAAACACGAAACAGACCTCAACACCATAGCCGAAGACATCCTTAATAAATTTAAGAGCTTGAACAGCGGTAATGGAACCATTAAGTTGACGAACAGTTTTGGCCTAACGCTTGCCACCGCTCAGGTGGAAATGTAGGTACTTACTCCGTGGAAAAATTACTTGGAGCGTCACCTAAAACCAATTCATCCTCTTACGGACATAATCCATCCATTACGACGAAGAAAACAAGCGATGCATTCAACTTCCGTTGCTTGGATACCGTCGAGACGCCGGATTTATTTATGTCCTGAACGTCAGGGTTTCCTGAGGATATTTTTTGTGAATTGATATTTTCTATTGCGTTTTGGTGGAAATTCCAAGTATTAATTTTTAATACTACATTTTCTATTTTTTCTTTTAATTAAAAAAAATCATTTTTTAAAAAACTCAGGATGTATTATTTTAACACTTTGCTGACCGGTGACGAGCTAACTCGTCTTTTCATGTCCAAACGTTCTTGACCGGTGACGAGTTACGTCGTCATTGCACTTGCATTACCTGTTTCAATTTATAACACCGAGGGCGATATAGAACATTTTACTTTCATATTCAATTACAAAAAAGTAACCGGTGACATGACATAGTTTCTGTGTAAAATTGCCGGTCACCAAAGTGTTAATAAACTTACATTGTTTTTATAAACGTCTGTTGTCCTTGTTGCTTATGGCACTTGCCATGCGGACAAGCCCCCCCCACTGATACAGCTGCAGATTTAAGCCTAAATGAGCGTCTCTTGTTTTTGAAGCATTGCCAACTAGGGCCAAGAGTACGACTTAGCTACACTCTCACCAAATTTGCTTGCACAACCACCTTTTTTACAGGGGGGGGAGCACAATCACGCACCTCACAGATAGCACACAGAAGAACAACCATGCTCAAGCCGGGCCTCGAACCCTGGGCTCTTACAACACGAGGAAGACGCGCTACCTCTGTACTAGAAAGCTGGCCTTATAAACGTCTTGCATTCACAAACAAAATTCCGCAAAATGCATTTAATCAAAATTCTGCTAAATCCGTTTAAATCAGTTAATTATTATTTCATTTTTATATTATGTTATGCATTTTTAAACAAAAAAAATGAAACTTATAGAAAGTTCCAAAATCAACTCATTCTATGATCCCTTGATCCCTATATTTATATTCTGTAAGTTTAAATGAACGAATGTAACGTAAGTAATTTGACTGCAAACGACAAAAATCGATATTTCATGTTAAATTTTGAGTTTATATGTAGCTCCTAATATTTGGGCCCAGTGTTATTCTAATTTTCATCATTCGATTTAAAAGAGTGTTATAGTTTTAGTGATCTGATCATTTTGGAAAATAACATCAACATATTTTCCTAGAAATCAAAATAATAATATTAGAAAATTTGTTACTTTTTTTTTAATTATGAGTTAACACAATTTTGATCTTCCTATGTTAAAATAAAATTTTGGAATTTAATTTACATCTTTAAAAAAAGTATAGTTAGTCTTTTACCGCATATGGGCCCATATATGGTATTGTAGTTTTGATTCAATTTTATTTCCAAATTAAGTATAAAATAATTCAAACTATTTTAATCCATCAAATATATATTTAGCAATAATAAAACGCAAAGAAAATCATCTATGAATTTATGACATTTCGAAATAACCTCACTTTTGTGCAAGTGGGTGAAAAAGCAGAATTGAAGTGCGAGTGATTCATTTTCAAAAAAAAAAAAAAACGATAACAGAGTAAAACGTAATTATACTTAGACAAAAAAATATTTTCATGGAGTCGATATACTCATCTTTTTTGACGGATAATAATTTTTTCCGCTTTTCAACTATAATGGTTTTTGCCTCTGTGCATACGAGCCCATATATGTTTCCGTAAAAATAACCAGAATATAAATCTTTTTAATTATTTTTCTTTTAATATGTCTTACTGATAATTAAATAAAGCTATTTCCACCGTGAAACAATTTTTTTCAACGCTTTACTAATTCATGCAGTAAAGGGTTAATAAGGAACAATTTTTTTACTCAGAGTACATCATTTTTATAAACGGGTATTGTTTTTATAAACGTCTTCCATAGACAACGAATTTAAATGAAAAATCCTTTTAGATGAGGTAAATATACGTAATTTATAAATAAATAAAATAATTAATTTTATTATAAGTTCTAAACTCAGCTCACTATATGATCCCTTGACTTATATTATGTAAAATTAAATGTATTCTTAACGAATATAACAAAATGTTGACTACAAACGACAAAAATTGTCAGATATTTTATGTTAAATTTTGAGTTTATATGCTCTTATAGCATTTGGCCCCATTAATGCCTTAATTTTAATTATCCGATTTGAAAGCGCGTTATAATTTGTACAATGACAGATTTAGTGATCTGATCCTTTTTGAAAATTCATCAAAATATCTTCCTGGAAACCAAAATAATCATGTCAGACTATATATTTTTTTCTAAATAAGGAATTAACAAAATTTTGATTTTTCCAATGTTAAAATAAAATTTTGCACTTTAATTTACATCTTAAAATACAGTATAGCTAATGACAAAAACCCATTTTGTTATAAAAATATAAAATATTGTACACTTTATAAATATTTATTGATTATCAAAATTAATTTTTAGTATGAGAAATGTTTTTAAATTAAAGTTTGAGTACTCTTAAACACATATACCCTTAAAACTGGACAAAAATCTAAAGGAAAAGGCATTTTATAGGATCATGTTAATTATCGTATTTTCTTTACTTTTGAATAGTTTTTACATTATATAAAGTTTATTGTATGGCCTCTAAAACTATGTATCTTAGGGAACATTTTCCCCATTTACGACAGCGTTTTATTTGCTATTCAAATACTACTAACCCTGGATTTTCTGAATCAAATATCATTTTACATTTTGTTACAAAGTATGAATATATATTTTATTGATTATCGGAACTTTTAAATGAGGTAGAAAATTTTTGTTCTTATGGCAAGAAATTTTTATTCGCTGGTTCCTATAAAAACATGGAGTATAAGAATTTACTGAAAAATGTAAGTTTATTTCTTAATAAATATTTTGTATAATTTTAATTATTTGACTTTACAACTATGCCAACGAATTATTTCTCATCCGAATTAATGCATATTGAACTCCATATTCATAACAACAAAAATAAAAAGGGATATTTATTTTTTTATATCTATCGATGTTTGTCTACGTGCTCATTAATTATTACAAAAATTTTAAATTTCAGAAATTAATCTGCAATGATTATTATTATTATAAATATCATATGTGTAAACAATCATAAATAAAATTTAAAAAATCAGAAGCCAAAAAATTATTAGATAACGAATTTTTACTATACAAAAAGATGCAAATTCTTATATTTATTCTTTACACATAGGAAAACGAGGAGTTTCAGCTAATTTTATTATTTCACTAAGTATTGATTTTTTTAGTTAATCTTTAGCTTTACAGTATAAAATCATGAACTTTTTTTTAATTCAAACTTAAATGAAATAGAAAAATGGATAAAATAAAAGTTTAAAATAATAAATTTTAATTCAATCTAGTGTTGAATTATAGAAACGATTCGTGAATAAAGTTTTGTAAAAATTCTCGTGATAAGCTATAAGTTAAACAAAATTTCAAATAAAATTCATTCCTAAATTATAATTTTTTTTCAAAATTTTATTTTTACAAAGAAGACAAAAGCTTATAAATGGATTTTTAAAAACATTTACAGACACTTTTTACATGTAGTTAGGTGAATAATTGTAATTTGTTTTATAATTCTGTTTAAGCCCTATTCTTGTATTCTTTTGAAAGAAAAAAAAGAAAAAGAATTTAAAACTTTGAAAACGAATACCAAATTTCGATTATCAAAATTTTAAGTATTATTATTTAATTAATTAAATTAAAGTTTAATAATTTAAAAATTTTAATTCTTTTATTTTTTATGTAAAGTATTTAATGGAATTAATTTTGTTCAATTACGTCAATTTTTTTTATTTTAAATCTTTTATCATTAAATTGGATACTTCTGAAAGATAATTTTTTTTCATCACAAGCAATAAAATATGTAAATTAATGAAAATAAACAATATAATTTAACCATTTACATTCCGATGTCTCCTCTGACTCGACATTCAAGACCGGGCATCATTTTGACGTTTTATTTATTTATTTTTCAAATTTCATTGTTAAAAGCGCCTACATAATTTTTAAGAGATGTAGATTAATTTTTCAAAGACATTCGACTTAAAAGAATTATGTATATTTATTTTTCATAACAATAAACAAATCTTTGTATTAGGTGAATAATTTTGCATCTAATTATTTTTCGGACTGCAAAGGGATAAAGATATATTTTTGTTGTGATTTATGGCACTTTACAATCCCGCTGACAGATGTGTCAGTGATTAGGGCAGCTCTTATTTTTTCAGTAGCGCCAACTAGGACCAAGATTACGATTTAACTAATTACAGGTCACAACCTTTTTTGCGGGGCGGACTTTATTCATGCATTCCATTCACTTATCCACAAATCGTAATTTTGACATGAATCACAGAACTATCACCTCTGAACTAGTAGCCCCAGTGATATTACATGGACGACTTTGGGACCACGATAGATTGATACGTGCACCAGCCACCAAACACACGGAAATTCTATTGCCAGTGTGGTTCGAACTCGCCAGCGAAGGGTTGCAAATCTATCGTTCTATCAACCAGGCAATCCCCCTCTTATTTAAAGATATGAAAAAATAAATTATTGAATATTCAGAATCACGTTCTACGCTATGCCTTTTCGTCTAACAACCATATATTCTATATTTAATTGGATTCATGATTTCAAAAAGAGGTGTTGTCATTGAAATTCTCAAATTTGCACAATTCTCATTAAGTAGGCTATCGCCTATGAACATTTTAGGTATATTATCTTTTAGTACATTCTACTAAAGAAACGTAATGTTTAATTATCATGTCTGGGGATAAATAGCGGAATAAAAATAACTCAAAATGAACAACACAATGTAAGTGAATTTTGGTTTGTGAGTTTGTAAGTAAGCTATTAACCTTGTTTTAAATTTTGATTCTACTAGACTGAAAGCATCCAAAAGGCGCATATTGTTCTGTTGACTATACTACTACTACTACTACCACCAAATTCATGCACGGAGCATTGAAAATAAAAATCGTAGCATTCCTAGTTTTGATATAAACTTTTTATGCTAAAAGGGAATATGATTTTATTTCAAAGCATGAGAGACAATTACAGGATGGCTAAGCAAACTAATTTTTTTAAATTTTAGATTGAAAGCCGTAATCTTGTTTGTGTTTAATTTCTAAAGCAATTTTCATGTTAAAATATAAATAATCCATTAATTTTTTATTATGTTTCTTTGCTTTGATAGTAACACTATGATTATTGCGATAACTGCTATTTCCAATCATCGATGTAATAGTTTATCATCATATCAGAACATGATATTCGGGGGATGAGGTTTTTGACGTAAACTAAATCCGTAGAAGAAAAATAATAACTTTATTACCTGCAAGAACATCTAAAAAGATTATATTTTAATAACGTACTGAAATTGCATTTACAAAAGCTCTGATTTTAAAAAAAATATGTGTATAACTACAGCAAGTAAAACCTAGAAAAGTGTCATTTTGAGCACGTGATCATATAAAATGAAATAAACAGGAAATGGGATATATTTTTAAACAATAAATGCGAGACAAAGTTTTTTCGATCGTTTGCAGTACTAAAGTGACTAATTTAATGAAGCAATTAAAAGGAATAAAAATATAATTTAACTTTCACGAGCACGTCGTGCTTGACCGTTCAAGAAATGATGTTCTGACACGATACATTGAAATATGCATAGCATATTTCATTTTCATATTTTTATTTCCTTCTTATTGCGTCTATAATTATAGGTATATGATGTCATTCATTCAGTCAAAAAAATTAGCTATAATTGTAATAATTATAGGCATATGATGTCATTCATTCAGTCAAAAAATTAGCTATAATTGTAATAATTATAGGCATATGATGTCATTCGTTCAGTCAAAAAATTAGCTATAATTATAATAATTATAGCCATATGATGTCATTCATTCAGTCAAAAAAATTAGCTATAATTATAATAATTATAGGCATATGATGTCATTCATTCAGTCAAAAAATTAGTTTCAAAATTCTAAACTAGATGCTAATCCTTTCTTATTACACTTGAAAAAACTCATTAAACTTCTCATTGTTGGTGATGCAGAAAATGTTTCATATTGAAACATTCATTCGACTGAGTTTTCCCCGAGTCCCACAATGCTATCTTCAGATATCAAAATGAGACCATAGAAAATGCTGGCATTGTACCATAGATTTAAAATTCAATAGCCACCAGTATTTGAAATGAATAATTCATTTTAATGAATAGGCAATTTCAACAAAAAAAAAAATATTTCATCCCTTCATGAAAATATATTAGGGAGTTTTATTGTTCAAAAAGACCTTTAGACATTTTCAATTAAATTTTTTTTCAATTCTATGCGTAAAATTTTTGTTTATGCTTACTTAATATCTGGCATTTTTGGATCATTGAACTTATTTATAAACCCCTCAGCAATCAAGAAAACGGTTATAAAAGTGTTTATTCTTTAATTTAAAAAAAGTCAAAAATAAGTATACGAACAGCATATGCATTCAATTTTTAATTTTAAATATTTTTTAGATTGAAATTTTTTTAATTAAAAATTTATGAAAAGCCAACATTCAGGCTTATTTTGAGTGAATATTGGTTTTCCAGCAAGCAGTTAAACTTCAAGAAATACGTCTTTTAAACATTAAAAGAGAATTTTATTAATCGTATGTCTAATATAAATAAAGATTATTTAAATTTTCTTATGAGGTAAATTTCAAAGCATGAGATACAGAGGCCGACGTCACAATCTGGATAGTAATACCGAGTTTGATGTCTATTTTTTTATTGTTTTCGTCTCTTCTGGAACATCAAACTTTGAAACTCCATAATGAATGCAATATAAAAATTATATATTAACACAGAACACAAACTCTGCGTATTCAACTGAGCTACGTGTAACGAAGAAGCTGGACAGGTTCTGGGCTAAGATTGCAAAATACATATCACAAGTACACATATTCGATTAGTGCTACCAACTGGTTGAAAATAAATTATCTGAAATTACAATTAAAATTGGCTATTACTGCCATCTGGTGAATAAAATGAGAAATAAAATGTCTTCCGGCCAAACGAAATGAATTGGTTTTAATTGTTTTGTCGCATTATTATAGAACACCTCAGCCCAGAAATATCACGGGCTCGAGAAATGGAGGTGGAAACCATAACCCGTTATTTTCAAGAGAGCGATAGTTAAGAGGTTAACAGAACACAGATAATGCTGTTTATATTATAAAATATTATTCTATGCAAAGTATGTTGATAGATTTTGAAAATTATTGAAAGTGAAAATAATCTTTAGGGAATTAGAATTTATACAATTCTAAATTTGTTTATTTTGTGAAATTGCTATCATAGTATCATGATAAGAATAAATATTTAAAGGATCTTTTTTAAATATATGTTTTTTCATTGATTTATGAATTGGTCAACAAATTGTCATAGTCAATACAGTAATATATACAGTATACTAAACATATTCTCTATGTATGAAGAGTATTACCCTACGGTCTGTACTAATACCTGCAATTCTCCACTGTCTTCTCAGTTTAGCTGTATCCTAAAGGATTATCTAATCCCCACACAACTCGGTACTACTCCATTAATAGACATCAGGACTCAGCACACTGCTCACTTCAGCAATCACTTCAGCTCCACACCTTTCGGTATCCTGACGACTCAATATTTTACTATCACTCCGACTACGCCTGATTTCGGCTTGAGACTACTAGCCTTATACAGTTCTTGTAGACGGACCAAGAAGGTTCTGGACAAATCAAGCGTATTTCGATTTCTATTGGTTCAACTGCATGAAATTTACAGCAATATCTATTTTGTACCCAAATTCGTCGCCAAGTTGTCAAATGGTTGGCAAGATCTGAAATCACTCATGCGACACCAAATCAGCTCTCAACAGAGTTTATCGCAAAACGATCTTTCTGGTGGTTGAACTAACCATGTTAAGAAGCAACAATACAGGCTTTTGTGTTTATATATATATATACATATACATAAATAGACATAAAGACACAGATATATACAGAGACATAATGTCTATT
>JAOUZG010000678.1:875959-898448 GCA_026289955.1 Argiope argentata | reverse complement strand
CGAAACGCCTCCCAATAAACGAAAATGAATCACCTGTTACTTTTCTCTCATTTTGCTCGAATAGTGCAACAGATCCAAAACGGATCAATTTCTCAAAGGAAAAAAAGGATATCGATTCCTGGCATTTTTTGCGGCACTTCTAGACGAGGCACTTTCGCACGGAAGGCGAAATTGGTCCACCCGCGTCATCCCGGAACGCATTAAGTATTCATTGGATTCATTATCTTGGTAAATATGGGTAAGTGGCCATGAAACTGGGGTCCGAGGTTTGTTCCAGGTGCGTTTTCATTTGCAATTACAGGGACGAAATCGGGATGGGCGTGAGGGGTTGACAAGGTAAGTGGATAATTTGCTATGAGAACGCTTCCGGGGGGAGGGATAGAACAGTTATTTTGGAAAGAAAATAGGTATTGATTGCACTGAGTGTAACGCAGTGTGATTTGTAATAAAAGTAGATTGATCTTTTAGATGGCATAGATTTGCTTTTAAAATTAAAAATGGAAGAGTAAAACCTTGCCATTGTTGCAAGAACAGTTGTAAATCGCAAATAGAAGCAATTGTTGTATGAAAATACCAAAAAAAAATGAATTTGTGATATATATTTGAATTATATGAACTTGTTATTCTGGTATGAAGCTAGATATCGATTAAACAAGGAACGCTGTACACTGATTTGTTATTAGGTGAACGTTTCCTTTAATTACTTTCTTATAGATGGGCCGGGATGGCCTGATTGGTAGAGCGTTGGACTCTTACTCCTTAGATTACGGGTTCGAAGCTCACCGGCCCAAAGATTCCCCGAGTTTTTGGCTATTGGTGCTTATTAAATCTGTTCGTGGTCATAAACCTCTCCATATCAAGAGTAATATCATTGGGGGTACTGGGTCAGAGGTGATCGTTCTCTCTTCCATGTCTGAATTACGATCTGAGATGTATGAATGAATATGCATGAATGTAGTCCGCCCCCTAAAAAGGGTTGTGGCGTGTTTGTAGCTAAGTCGTACTCTTGGCCCTGGATGGCTCTACTTGTAAAACAAGAGACGTGTATATCCGGCTTAAAATCTGCTGAAGTATCAGTGGGGCTTGTCCATGGCAAGTGATATAAGTAACAACAACAACTTTCTTAAGGTGGATGTTTATAACAATTAACTTCTTACGGTGGACGTTTCTTTACATTAAATTCTATAATTTTTGTATAGGCTATTGCAACTAAATAGAAAAATAGATAACTTTATTTAAAAAACCCATCAAAAAGTATATATTCTAATGGTAAGGGAGGAATCTTTATTCTATAAAAAATCATGTATATGGTTGCTCTAAGAACGCAGTAAAATTATTTGAAATGCAAATTATTTATCCTTTGGATAGCAATAATGGAATATAATAATCCTGAAATTAATGGAAACCGTTATAAGATAATTGAAAATAATCCGCTCAAAAGAAAGTAAATAAATGCTAAAGACACAGGTGAAGATTAACTGTTACATGTAAAATCATTGGAAATGGTCTCTCCAAAACATTTTTTGAAATAAAGGATTTGTCTTTTTCTCCTAATACATATTACAGGGTACTTACGTATTAGACAGTCTTCGCCAACGGTTTAGTAACTCATTGGCGACGGATTTAAATTTGGCAATTTAAGAGCAATGGATTACACCATTGCTGGATTGCCATAATTGGCGGTTTAGCAACTCATTGGTGACGACTTTAAATTTGACGATAAAGCTGGGTGGTCTAATATGTAAGTACTATTACAGTTTCTCGGCAAGCTCACGAGAACCATGAATACCCAAAACTATTTTTAGAATTCCGGAACATTAAAGTGATATATTATTTGGAAAAGAAAAAAGGATTTTTTTTGATTGATTGCAAGAATTGCCACCATAGGGGTGTAAGCTCAGGTGTCGTCCTCGTCATCTGACTGCAGTTCAAAATTACCTGGTCTGTCCCAAAATAGCCCTAGTTTTGCTTTAAAATGGGGCGTTATTATAACTAAACTAAACCGTGGTCTACACTCCCATCATCCATCCCTCAGGCTAAGCGTCATCCAGCTGGTGGGGTGTGAAGAGGGAGCGCCAGCTCAGGTGTCGCCCTCGTCATTTGATCATGGCTCAAAATTAAGAGGTCAGTCTCAAAATATCCCTAGTGTTTCTTTATATCTAGACGTTAATATAACTAAACTAAACTAAACATCCCCTTGCACTTCTGTTTCCTTCTTTGAGAATAAAATTAAAATATTATTATTAGGCGCTTGTATGTATTTTAATCAGTTTTTTTTTTCCTTTTAAAGAGATATTTAATGAAAAACATTGATCCAATTTATATCTGTCAAAATATTTGCCATCATTTTCTAAAGCGTTAATTTCGTCTAATAAGGCTTGTAATGGATTGTCCTCAAACTTTTTTAGTCCTCCAGACCGTTCTCTATTTTTGACATCAAAATCACCACTCTTATATCGTTGAAACCAAAACAGATAATTGGGATATGACATATCAGCATCATAAGTTTCTAAAAGTATCTGTTGAATTTATACAACACATTTTTTAAAATAAAAAAAAGCAGCGTATGTCTAAAATGTAATTTGGAGTATTCTCTGATTGAGATCTTTATGCATTGACTCAATAACAATAAACGTAAAGCTTTCAAAATAATAAAAATAAAGTAATATCAAATCGGTAAAAATGAAACACATTGTCATTTATATGGATACTTGACATGTTTACCAACTGTTTCGTATTACGAACGAGACCTCATTATAAATATCTCATATAAATATAAGAGGTGAAAATTGCATATCTATTTATGCAAAAAATAAGCTCAAATCTTAGCTATAATGAGACCACAACCAAGTTTCTGTTCTCGAATTCTTTTCTTTACCTCACTGTGTTGCCACTTACAGTTTTCTAATTGTAAAAGAAACATAACGATTACGATTAAAGTAATCGATTCTCAACACCAACAGAGGCCGCTGATTAAAATCGATGCAAGGACCTAATATTTCACTGTACACATACAGTCTAATAGATAATCCCACAATTGAAGGATCCCCGAAGTGGGGTGAGAACGAAACTGTTTATCCCCCTTCTGCATTTGAAATTCCTATTTACAAAATAATGTGATTGAAATCCAAGCTATAAATATTTATGGGGATATTCAAAATTGAGATATCCGTGCTAGTTAAAATTTAAATCTACCTGAATCTTTTATTTATATTTAACTAATACAGGATTCCTAGACTTGTTTTCAAATTTAAAGGATGGCAACAAAATTTATTCGATGAAAATAGGTGTCGCTAGAATAAAGTTTAATCAACTGGCATCATCTACACTAGAACAAAGAAACTTCATCGTTTGCTGAGAAATTCATGGAAAACCATTAATCACCACCCAAAAAAGTATGGATTTCAAAATATTCGCTTCGTTTCCGGAAGTATATACTTAAAGAAGCAAAAATTCGAAGTGAAATTTACTCCTAGCGTTTCAAAAATAATAAAAAAAATAAATAAAACAGAAACTCCATCTTTCTCCTTACGTTAACTCTATGATGTATTTCTTTGGTACCTGGGAGACTATGGGTTATGATCCGATGCATCATATTTCATTCTATGCCTCAAGAAGAATAAGTGATATCAACTTTATTCTTTTGCACCTTGTCAAAACATTTATTTCCCCCCTTTTTTGTCTTTATTTACATCGACAGCTGCTAGTCCATGTTACTGAAAAAAAAAAACAGCTACTTCCAATGTTGTTGTTTGATAAATTATCGTCTGTATCAAATTAGCTGCATCTATGGAGTGAAGTTATTCTGCCAATAAAGTTGTTCTTTATAAAATTTTGGGTTCTTTTTGGTTTTTGATGGCTTTTCGTGAACTTTAAGTGCTTATGAAGAAAAAAAGAAGAAGAATTAAAACACCTTCTAAATTAGATTTCTTTTCTTCTTTGTTTTAAATATTCTTTTTTTATTCATTTATCAATTTAAATTCTGAACCGCGTTACATTTTTAAAATTTTAGTTGAATAAATGGATGTAGGTGAAAAGGATTAAATACGAAAAAAATCTTTAAAGTAATTTTAAATATAGCATTTTTTAATTAAAATGAGTTTATTGTAAAAAAAACTGATATCACTTTGTTAGAATTCCTTAATATAAAAGAGCTGGTAATAACGTAATATATCGTCCAACCTTATCGCCAAATTTGAAGTCATTGCCAATGATTTGCTTAATTGTCAACGATGGCAATCCGGTAATGCTGTAATTCATTGATCTTTATCACCAAATTTAAATACGTCGCCAAAAAGTTGCTAAACCGTTGGCGAAGACGGCGTAATACATAAGTACCAAAGAACTTCCATCTTTGATTCCAAAATGTGCAATTTGATTAACTTTACTGATTCATTATTATTATTATTTTACGAGTTATTTTTAAAATTACAAAAATATTAGATGTTTATATATTCCAATGCATAATTTAATAAAAGACACATACAAGAATAAATAACTAATTAAGAAACATAATTAATTAATATTAGTATAAATTGTATATTATTTTTTTCTAAAATTATAATTTAATGAAAAATTTCTTTCATTTTTTAAAAATTCTTTGTTATTAAATTTAACTATTTTTATAATTAAAGGTTTTATAAATAGACGAACTGTTATTCTATTAACAATATGTAATATAAGACTGTTACTGAATAATTTACAAAAAAAAATGTAATAGAAATTCTTACATATCACAGATTAAGTTAAGAAATTTGTAGTACAAACTCCCATGCAAATACTATGTCGAGTATTTAAGAAATTAAACCATTTTCTTTCATTTTTTTCTTCTTTTATAACAATTTCATTTTGCAATACTGATTTGCGTTTGTTAAACTCCTCTACTTTTTCTTTTCCCTGAAATTTTTTCTGCTTTTTTTAAAGCTTCACTTTATCTCGAACGTTCTAATTTCCCTTACTGAATCAAATGTTTTAGAATGGGAATATTAAAAACATCTACATAAAATTTTATGACATTTAGTTTTGGAACATTAAGGAAATATTTGGAACATTTGGAAGGAATATTTGGAATATTTAACAATTATATTATTATCGATACTAAATCCACTTTCTACAGTTGCAACACTATCTGAGAATAAACGAATTATTTCTTAAACTTCTAATTAATACGGGATTTTATTGGACATCAAAAAATTTGAATAGAAATAATCCAAACGATTTTTTTATTAACTATGTGCAATTATTCTCTGTGTTTACTTTTTAGCTTTTTGTTTCAGAAACTTTTATTGGTTTTTTACTCATTCTGAATATGTCGAAGGAATTGTTTTGGAATATTCTTTAGAATAAAGAAAATCCAAATTATTCACTTATTTTTCGCATAATAATGCATTGGTTCTTAAATCATTTCGGATTTAAACAAGATGCGGCTTTTTAGATAGCGAAATGTTTGTACATGCGTTCAAATTTATTTTTAAGGTATTCTTTAGAAATATAAAACGCTGCTAAAAAGCCTCTTTTTTCAGCTTCAGAAGCTCCATTACTAATCAAGTAATCACTCCTCCAATATTGATATTTTTTTATCAGACTTAGATTTTTAGGATCATCAACTTTTATCAAAATAATTTGCTTCATCAAAGTGTGTTACGAATTTGCTAGAGTTGGAATATTTCTAGAGAAAATTTTGTGGTATTTTCCCGTTAGATGGGCGAGAGGGAATAATCACCAAAGAATGTAGAATTTTGACAAATTTCTTACATTGATTTTAAAGCTGAAAATCGCCAAAAAAGTGTAGAATTGCGCCAAATTTCTTACAGTGATTTTAAACTGAAAAATCGCCAAATAAGGTAGAATTCCACCAAATTTCTTGGGTGATTTTTCGCTCGCACCCGCCTAACAGAAAAGTACCAGTGTTGCAAACAAAGGGAGCTAATATGCAACAAATACATATGACATTTTTGTATCAAGTAACATACATTAATTAAGCCTGTTATCTTTCAAAGCAGAACGATACAAACTGGATTTTTAAGAACTTCTATAACCCTGTTATAGAAGTTCTTCAAAATCCAGTTTGAAGAACTTCTATAACAGGGTTATAGAAGTTCTTCAAACTGGATTTTAACTGGATTTTAACTATATCTGGATTTTAACTATATCTGTTAAGTCAGGATTCATATTTTCATCCATTTAATCCATATTAAATAAGGGTTTTGAGCCTCTCATTATTTAAAAACTTCATTAATCTGCTCTTAATAAGCGCACTGTTTGTCAAACAATAAGCAAACCATTCAAAAAACTCACGAATGTTTTACCATCATGATACCTTCTCCAGAGTTAATGTTGACGTTCACGCTAGATAAATTTATTCTTTTCTCCCATGAAATTATGGCAGTCTTACTTATAGAAAGACAGCATTTATTTCTAGAAAACCCAATTAGATTTATCGATTTAAGGAGAGTTGTAGTGAATGGAAAAAGAGTGAGTTTCCGCGATTATACAGATACGAATACTGTTGTTCCGTTTTTGGATATATCGTGACGATACTTCATTTTTGTAATGTTCAAAGATCTATTTAAGATTAAAAAAAGAATGAGGAAATTTAAAATTCCTTGTAATTTCTCGAGTTTTATGGATTTTTTAAAAAAATTTCTGTCATCAGTCAATTTTTAAATTCCATTTACTTTCATGGTTTTTACAGCGCCAGGGTAACTCTGTTATAATTAAACCCAATTATATTTATCGATATAAGGAGGGTGGTAGCGAATGGAAAAAGAGTGAGTTTCCGCGATTAAACAGACACGAATACTGTTGTTCCGTTTTTGGATATATCGTTACGATACTTCATTTTTGTTATGTTCAAAGATCCCTTTTAGATTAAAAAAGAACTAGGAAATTTAAGTTTTATAGATTTTTTAGGAAATTAGTTCTAGGAGTTTTATAGAATTTTTAAAAAATTTTCTTCTCTTAAACCAATATTTAAATTCTATGTAATTTCATGGGTTTTTTTGTCGCCAGGGCAACTCTGTTATAATAAATATTGTTTTTAATATAACTAATAACTCATTGTTAATAAAGTATTATAAAGTTGTTCAACAGTTTGCACAGTATTTATTTTGTGAAAATATAATCAATATTCCTACTGTTTTTTACAGTAAATAAAAAATTAAATCAAATGTGTTATTATGATCATTAATTTTTATATTTTTAAAAATTTAAACTCTTTGTAACTTATACGTATACTGAATTTATTGAAATTTTTATCAAATTATTGATCAATATATTTATAATTATCTGTATCAACTATGAAACACAAAATATATGCATCACAGATGTAATATATTATATATTTCTTGATACTTTGTATCTAAATCTAGACAGCCACGCCAATTTCTGATATTGAAAACCATTGAATAAAAGTTATTACAGTTGACTCTCGCTTTATATATTGATTTAACTGCAACCGGGCATGGTTATTAGAACTAATGACCTCATGCTCGGATTTGTAACAGATAATATTATTCTACGAACGATCATTAAAGAGATGAAATCATTTAATAGAATATTTTGATATTCTGTGAAAATTGGAACAAATATAAAATAACGATCATTTTCCAAAAATAAACTTTTTATATTTAATCTAGTATATCTGACTTAAAATTTTGTTGTTGGTTATATTTTATGCATAAAAGACGGGGTAATCTAGACAGATTTTATTCTAATCGAAGTTAATTCGTCATAGGTAGTCTGTTTAAAGAGGGAAAAATTTATGATTTTATTAAGAATTTATTTGTATCATGGAATTATTACCGTGTCAGAACATGCTGTTGTTTTGGTATCTTCGAAATTAACGAGCAAAAATAATAGATTATGGGTCGCCGAAAATTGTTAGTTCAAGAATTTTTTACCTGCTTTCACCAGTAATGTATTATTATCATGCATGATTCGTTGAAAGTAGATGCGTTTTTAAAAAAATTGACATGCTTTTACCAATAATGCTTTATCATTACGTATACTTCTTCACAACAGATGCGTTTTAAAAATTATGACCAAGAATTATGATGTCATAGTTGTTATTCTAAACTGTTTGCGCTAGAAAAATTGAAAATGAAAGTTAAAAAAACTATATTTATATAGCTATATCATATATGTAACTATATATATATTATAGAGGGATAGAGATCGATAGAGAAGTCCCGTGATTGTTTCAAACCGGTTTTAATTGGTTAATGACTTAAATTAGTTAAGACAAACAATGACTGGAAAATACTAATGTTCTTACATGATAACTTGAAATTTGCAATTATAGATTTCATTTTGCATTTATTTATTTTTTAAATATTTTTTAGAACATCAAAATTTTAATGAATGAATTTTATTTGTGCTTTTGAGGAAATTGGAAATAAAGAGGCAATGCATAATAACGTGATCAAATAATTATGAATTAAAATGAAAACTGTAGTTTGTTTTCATCTGTTGCTCTCTAATAAAATTTGAAAGTTAAGTTTCAGCCGGAGTAAGAGATAACCACAAAACTTGCTATATTTTATTTCCTGTTTTTAAAACGACTCTTTAAGTTATTTTTTTATAACATGACAATTTTATTTTAATAATCTTAAATGAGAAAATGTATTTTTTTAAAAAAATTGTTTTTTTTGCCGTCTTTAAAGATTTTCTATACATTTTTACATTTTTTTTTAAATTTCTTGTATACGCAGTATAGAGAAAGTATAGTAACTCTAAAAAATGAAAAAATAATTGAAATCTGCTATCTCAAATTATCATATGAGAACATTGTTATTTTTAGGGTACTCTTTGTCTTAATTAATTTAAGTCATTAACCAATTTGAAACAATCAAGTTATTATCAGAATATGCATGCGTCGGTATATCGAGAATCGGGTACATTTCGGACATTTATGCCAAGTTGTAACTTTTTGTTGGCCATAAGTCGCCAAATGTTACATCAATTTTTACCATTTTCTAATAACTCTAATAGCGGTAAACTAATGCTCCAAAAGCGATGAATCGCCAATTTTCTGCCCGTTCAATTTGTGGCTTCAAAAATTTCAAACCAATACACACCATTTTCTCACATGATTAAAACATTTTAAGAACAACAAAAAAATTTAAAAACCTTAACATTGATTTAAAATTTTGAATTGTAAACTAATTTCCTATTTTTAAATTATATTTTTGGCGATAAATTGCCAAATGTAGCAACCTTCTGCATTATTTTCTAATAATCCTAAAAATGAAAAATTGATCCTCAGAACCGATAAATCCCCGATTTGTTGCCTATGCATTTTGAGGCTTCAAAAACCTTAAACCAAAACAATATAATGTTTTCATATGATAAAAAAAATTCGAACACAAGATTTTTTATTAGTTTTCATGTTTCAGACCTTCCAGAATTAGAAAACCCCCATTTCTGAAAAATGCCTGTATGTCTGTGACAAAGATAAAAACGTTTTAGGCTGAGTGAGTGATATTTAATATAATGTATTTACACCAAATTTGCAGATTACTATCAAATTTCAAGTAAAATCTGCACAAAGGAAAACCACCTATCCTGCTATTCAAATATAAATTGACTCTATATTGTCGGAAGGCGGAGGGCTAGATTGATAAAACTGGGTAAACAGATTTAATATATATTTCATAAATACTGTACACCAGTGCCATTCAAGATGATGATTGGCATGAAAACTTTAGTTGAGCGTATGCGAGAATGTTTTGAGAAGACCCTTCATGCTGGTTTAAATGCATGTTTTTGTACGGGATTTGTATATTAATCTTTGAAATAACATTTCATCAATAAAGTTAGCCTCCTTTCGTTAAAAGACCATTGTATAAAAATAGAAATCGGATACCTTTTTTCATAATTAACTATATTTATATTACTGGTGAGTAAATTTAATATATGATCATAATTATAAAGGATAATAATTTTGATTTTTAAAAAAGATTTATCTTGTGAATTTTTTGTTCATAAAAATCACAAGAAAGAAAAAAATAATAAACTTAAATAATAAAAAAATAGAATCGAGTTGAAATATTTTATGAGGGGTGACTGAATTATCCTATGAGTAAAAAAAAAGAATTGCTGCTGAATAAATAAATTAATATAAAAGAAGATGAAATGCCTCAGTTAAGCAAAATGTCCCCATAATTGAAAATAATATGTATAACTTATTTTCTTAAAGAATAATTTTTTTTAAAGCACACTTTATTTTTTCTTTTTATTCTATTTCAAAACGTTCCCGTATTACTGAAACAAATAATGCCCTTATTATTTTTTAAAAATCCCAAACAAAATAATTTTAATTTTCTATTTTTTTTTTAATTTATTTATCCGTTCCTCTTTCATTTAATGAGAACCGAGATAAATATTTTCCATTTACAAATGAAAATTCCTTTCACTTCACTTCACGCAGAAGCATTTTCAATCTTTTCAGCGTCGGTTGAAGGAAGTTTTAACGAAAACATTCCTCAACTGTAATCGCCGAACCCGTCGGAAAGGAAATAACAGTCGCCAACAAACTCATTAGGGCGTACAAAGAGTGATCTCAAGTTTCTCTCGAAGCAACAATAGAGGACCCTCTCATGGATCGGAAATAAAGTGTCCCCCTCTCACAGGCCCTGTTACTACTTTTGCTTATTAATCAGCTACTGCCTTCATTAATTCTTGCTTTGCAAGTCCCAGAAACTGGCTTTTGTCGAAATGGAATTCGATCTCGGTGGACGAAAAATATCGTTTGCACAGGAAGTTAACTTTGTGATGTCGGAGCAGCTGAAAACAGAGAATTGTTGTTTTTAGCTATCAGGCATTTTGCTTGAGATTTTTTTTTTTTTTTTTTTTTGCGATAATCCGTTAGCATTTTATGTAACCAACAGATGTTTGTTGGAATATTAGTTTGAAATATAATCAATTGTATTCTGTAAAGAAGAAAAGATTAGTTAGCTGCTGCCATCTTTCTACTGCTTTATTTAAACATAAAATTAATTTTGCTTGGCATTGTATTTTACCACAATTTAGTTTTTTAAAAATTATTAATATGTCATTGTAACCCCAAAGGAACTTCAATCATTCTTTTGATACGCGTTCAAATTATTAGAACTGTACCAGAGTAGCCTTTTTACTCTCTAACAATTTCCTCATCACAATCCCATGTAGCACACCCTGTAGAATAATATTGTACAATACTTTGCGATATTATATGATATTAAACAATATTCCACAATATTAAACAATATAGTGTGATATTATATGATGTTAAGAAATATTCCTCAATATTAAACAATATTTTGCGATATTATATGATATTAAACAATATTCCAAAATATTAAACAATATTGTGCGATATTATATGATACTAAGCAATATTACAAAATATTAAACAATATTGTGTGATATTATATGATATTAAACAATATTCCAAAATATTAAACAATACTGTCTGATATAATATCAAACAATATTGTGCAATACGATATTAAAAAATATTGTGAGACATTATATGATATAAAACAATATTCAACAATATTAAACAATATTGAGAATATTAACCAATATTGTACAATATATGTGTGCTACTAGGGATAGAAATTTGCAGTTTGATTAAATAATTTTCTTTTATATAGTACTCACTTTTTATTCTCTTTGGATAGAATTATAGTCATCAAACTTTGGGATAGAAATTAATTTAATTATCCGCCTTTTTTTAAAGAAAAAAAGGCTTAAGGCTGCCATTGCTAAGTATAATTATCTTTACACTTATTATGTAAATTGTAATAAAAACTAATATAAATAGTAAGAAAAATTAACTTCAAAAAATTAATTTTAAAGAACTCTTTTTTTAAACTTTTTCATGTTCACCTTTTAAATATTATTAATTATTATAATTAATTATATTGTCTTATTATTTCAGAGAATAATTTACATTTGATATGAAGATATTAATTTCCGGGGGCAGAGCCATATCATTAACTGACAGAGCACATGATATCTTTTTTGAAACAAAGATAATAGATTATTACATTTCATAAAGCATTCAAATTTTCTATGCATCATCTTATCTCTATAATATTCGCAATATTTTTTATGATATAAAATTATTAGATAATAAATAGATAAATGGCACACAAGTAAGAATTTCTAATTTCTAAATTTGAAAATTTACATAGCATGAAATAAGGCACAAATCTAAAGAGTTTCTGTTCTTTGACAAAATCAAAACTTATTTTTATCCATAATTGATTTTTAAAAAAATGTTTTTTATATTATTTGTATGTAATAACAATCGTTGTTCTTTTAAAAATCTGTTGTATTTTTAATTCTGATGATGATTAGATTTGTGCAAAAAGAGGAGTTACACCTGAGAAAAGTTCATAATTAAAATTTAAAAATAATAATTAAAATGGCTGCTAAAAAGATAGATATTTAAAAACACATGCACATGCGTGCTAGAAGCAGCTAAAAATCAGCAAAGGAAACAAAAACAAAATCCTGAAAAAAATATAAAGGAGCATAAAAAGAAAAAGTGGAGAAGGCCTAAATGGATCAAGCAGAAGTGTCTACATAATCTTCCACAGTACCATTGTCATTTAAACATAATCAGTAAATAATTAAATTTTCAAAGATAGGCAGTTTAAACTTCGAAAGCGTAAAAATAAATACAAAAAAAAGAAGAAAATGAAAAAAATTTGAAGGAAAGAGAAAAAATACAAAAAAATAAAAAAAGAAAAAAGAAAATATACATTGACTCCTTCGAAAGTAAAGCCCGTTGTCAGTAAGAAACGGCTAGAAAAAGAATTGCTTTTGCATAATCTTTTATTCCCCTTATACTTACAAGATATTGTCTACTTTTGATGGAATTTTTCATTTTCTAAGCTTATTTTGAAACACTCTGGCAATCTATATTAATAAAAATGGAACTTGAAATGGGTTGCTAAGCGCAAAACTAGAGAACGGCTCGACCGATTCGGCTAATTTTTATTTTAATATTTTCGCTAAGACACGAGGATGGTTCTTATGGAGAACAAAAAATGAAAAAACTGCGAGGAAAATAGTTAAAACGACACTTTTCTTACTTTCCCGCCAAAATTCTGCATTTCCTTCCCCCACACCGAGTCAGATAACAGGAAGTAATAAATTATCATTTGCTTAGAAAGAAATGCGCAAAGTCAGTTGGTTTTCATTTATAGATAACGGTATGTTTAAAAAAGAAAGAAAAGCTTTTATTATTAGTCTGTATGTATATTTAATCTATGTCTGCTCAAAATAAAGTCATAATAAAGTAATAAATAAAGAAAAAAAGAATAATAGAGGGCAAAAAGAGTTTGTAGAAAGAAAAATAGTGAAGAAAAAAGAATAGAAAAATAAAGAAAAGAAGGGTGTGTGTGTGTCACCATTATTTCCGGCATTTTCCAAGCTGTTTTTAAACTTTCGCATGTCTTGAAAATCAATTGTGTCTTTATTTGTTTAGTGTGTTTACATTTATGAAAATTTGAATCTCATTATTCTGTAAAAACGTAGAATTTTAGACCTTTCCCTCCATCATTTAAGTAAAATATCAATTCCGGGACAATCATTGCTCGGATAGAAAGATGAGTAGTACAATGAACAGAACATCTGAAGAAAATTATACTAAATAATACTATAAATGAATTATTTGATTATCAAAATTTGTTTGGTTTAAATATATTTTGGTGAAAAACCTGTTATGAGACACAGCATAAAATATTATATGAAAATTTTAGCGAGCATTAATACTGGCGAACCGACTGGTCGCCAAAGGCGGCTAGTATTATAATAAAATTTAAAAGTTTGCTACTGAAAAAATTCTTTAACACTTGCAGTATATAGAGTACTGCAAAATTAGTATATAACAAAGGATATGTTATTGTTACTTATGGCATTTGCCATGGACACGCCCCCTGCTGATACAGCAGCAGATTTAAGCCGAAAGGAGCGTCTCTTGTTTTTGAAGTAGCGCCAACTAGGGCCAAGAGTACGACTTAGCAACATGCTCACCACATTTGCTTGCACAGCCCCTTTTACAGGGGGGCACATTCACACATCTCACAGATAGCACACATAAGAACAACCATGCCCAAACCGGGACTCCCAGAACACGAGGAAGACGCGCTACCTGTGTGCTAGAAAGCCGGCCCCGACAAAAGATATAAACAACAAAACGCTTATTAGTGTTTGTTGTAAATAAAAATTTTAAATCTTCGAAATTATATTAATTTATTTTTGAACACTCGTAGTTTCAAGGCACATTTTTCGTTTATCTAAGTATGATATATGGCATTCGGCCCTCACTGTATTTAAAGTTCCATTAGTAGTCGATCTTATTTCTAATCTTTACTTTTCCCAAGCACTTAAAGAATATATCTGCTGCCCCCCCCCCCAACTCCACGATCTGACAGTGTTTTCGAATCTCCTCTAATCTCAGCGTTTCTTTTATTGAGACATAAAATTCCCTTCACGAAAATCACAAGAACTTCCACAGGTTTGTTTGTCGGAAGAAGATGCCCCCTTCCCCTTAAGCCCTATTTTCTTTACCCCATTACGAGGTAAACGCTCTTCCCCGATTGTTGTTGTTGCTCGGGATTAAGAATCAGAGAGAAAGGATTAAAGTACTGAAAAAGAGAGAAGAAAAAGGAAAAAAGAAAGAGACGAAATTTCTAGGGCCTTAATACCACGGAAAGATTAAGAGAAACTTCTTTCGGGGAAAAAAAGATAGAGGACTACGTGAGTGAAGTTGATGTTGCCAACTTTGCTATCGAAATAAATTAATGAGTACAGCTTGACACTAACAAAGGCATTTAGATTTTACGTACAATGGAAGATAATAACAGTTGTATCTTGTTTGTGATTTTTAGACCTGTAGAAAAAAGGATTTACTCTCAGTAGGATATATGTTTGGAAATCTTAAAAGTGCATATATATTGCAGGACATTGAACAATATCGACAAAAATTTATAAAAGGTTAAAAATTAAAATCTGCTATGCATATTTCAATGTATCATGTCAGAACATCATTTCTTGAACGGCCAAGTACCACGTGCTCGTGCAAGTTAAATTATATTTTTATTCATTTTCATTGTTTCATTGAGTATGTAACTTTAGTATTGAAAACGATAAACAAAATCAGGAATATATTTAGACTTGACTTAATTTTTGATTCCTAATAAGTACAGCTTGACCACGTGCTCGTGCGAGTTAAATTATATTTTTATTCATTTTCACAGTTTCACTGAATGAGTCACTTTAGTATTGCAAACGATCCAAAAAGCTTTGTCTCGCATTGATTGTTTTAAAAATGTCACCTTTTCTATTTAATTCATTTCATATAATCGCGTGCTCAAAATGACATTTTTCTAGGTTTTATTTTCTGTAGTCATTAACTTATTTTTTTAATCAGAACTTTTGTAAGTTCGATGGCTATTCGTTATAAAAAGCTTATTTTTTCAGATTCTCATGCAGATATTAAAATTTCAATTTTTGTAATGGCAATGGCAAAGGGTTATGAAAAGTTTATTTTTTCGAGATGCTCGTGCCGATTATTATTTTTTTATTTTTTGCCTACAGATTTTTGTTAAATCACAAACATTATTAACAAATTAACATCATATTCTGACATGATAATAATTATATGATATTAATTTATTTTACACGATAATGATATATTTTTCAGAAAGTTTCTGAAATATGAAATTTAATTAAGTTATTGAAAGGGGTGATGGCAAAATTAGGTTCTGACTAGGACTGCAATATACCTAAATCAGATACAAAATGACATTTTTCTAGGTTTTATTTCCTGTAGTCATTAACTTATTTTTTCAATCTAAGCTTTTGTAAATGTAATGGCAACATGATATTAGAAGATGATTTTTTGAGATATTCGTACAGATAATAAAATTTTTATTTCTCGCCTACGGATTTTAGTTGACACCAAAAATCTTACCCCAAAAATGACATCATAATAATAGTGAATATTGAATAATATAATATCGTACGCTATTGTAAAATTGTACAATATTGTTATATCATTGTATAATAGAGTTGAGATAAGTTGGGAATAAAAGTAAAAATGATTGTTTTTTAAATAATATTTCTGCCAATAAATAGACAGCTGGAAAAAAATTCCAAGATCTCAATTTTTATGCTGTTCCTAATTTTATTAGTCATATTTAGTAAATTTATATTGTAAAATAAATTGATCGAAACAAAAATGATCTTCTTTCGCTAGCAAAACTGATCGAATTACGAAGATCTTCACTATTCGGACCCTTTTTAAAAATTCATTCAATGGACTTCTAAAAAAAGTGACTTTTCAATGATTTCTGATATTTCATTTGCCTCAAAAAGAAAAATTCAAATCCTTTTAAATCAGTTGGATTTTTTGGAAAATAAATTAAACAGAAAGTATAATAAATGTCAAAATATTCAGTTATTTTCAGATCTCTCTGAGTCTAGAAAATATATTTGTGTAATTAAGTTTATCTTGTCTTGGCAAAAACAATAAATCTAAAAAGCTTTGATCCAGATGGATGAAATTTAGCTCGCGCCCGTTTTGAACAAATGTATTTAATTAATATGTCAATCCAACTGCAGATAAGCATAATGACTGAAACCGTAAAGAACTAGAAAAGCAAAATTTGGTCTAATGAAGGAAACCATATCAAATTTAGAAACAAATTCATAAAGAGTTCGACCAATTTCCGATCTGCACTGTTTCGTTTATGCATGTAAACGAAATTCGTCGACTTAATAAATAAACATTTATGGATTATATTTTTAATCAAATTATAATTCAGTGGGAAATATTAACTTCAATTAGTCGGAAACAAAATAGTTGAAAATGTTAAAAAAATAGCTCTTATACGTAGGGACCTAATTATAACAATCTGAGTACTTACGGAGTTCACGTTAAGTGGTTAAAATGCTCACAATAAGAGAATTGATAACACTTTTATTAGAAAACATATAAGGAAGCTTTAGAAAGGCTATATAGTATCTAAGTATATCAATATTATTTTAATAAATATATCTAATATCCTGAGGGTTCCAAATTAATATTACAAAGGGCTTACTAAAAAGGACTAATATTACAAGGCTTATGTATTAAAAATTTAGATTTTGTAACTTTTTTAGCAATATATTTAGATTTTGTAACTTTTTTAGCAATATATTTACTAATGGAAACATAAATCTAAATATACATTTTAGTATCTTTTAAACATTGTTTAGATGATAATTACATACTTATAGTTGAAAGATAAGAAATCAACCTTTTGACTACTATTAGAATGGATAATTTATATATTTTTCTGAAAATTAACAAACCAGTGAATGTGCTGTGAAAAATTTCTTTATGTTGAAAAAAAAGACAAGCACTTTTATTCTACATGTAAATCTGAATACACAGGTAACAAAACCCAATCAAAAAGTACGCTGAAAAAGCACTTGCGAAAATCAAAAATGCACAAATATTACATACAAAAATACATAAGAATTTCCCTCATATATTAATCAAAACTCAGCTACTTTTGCCGGTGACAGAGCATTGAATGTTCTAGAACAAATGCTGGAACTCGAATATAAAGGAAATCGCTAAGATTCTAGAATATTCTGGGTCTTTCATTTTTGTTATTTAATAGTCACCAAAGTGAGCATCATTTTTAGCATCCATATTGCATTCACTACTATATCTATAAAACTACTTTTCTAATAAGCAAATATAATGTGCAGGAAGAGATATTATAAATTTGTAACAATAATCATGTAAAACTCAAATTGTCTGTTGAATCTTTGATGTCTTTGAAAATAAGCTGTTGAATGCACTATGTCAGTTTTTAAAAAAAATCTTATATTAAATTACTAGAAAATATTTTTTAACTAAATGTTTCTTAACTAATTAAACTGAAAACTAAACTTTTTGTCAATATACTTCTTTTTAACTAAAATTTTTGTCAATATCCTTCTTTGTACCACTCCTAAATATTAGAACGAAATGATCTTTAGTTTCCTAAGATATGAATGATGAAAAACAGTATAAAATCTGACAGGTATATTAAAGAACAATCAGCAAGGATAAGAATATGAATTGTCAGAGTGCTCATCCCTAAACTGAGCACAATGATTCCTAGTAGTCTTGTTTAAATATTTGACTTTTTTTATAACTGTAATAAATAAATTTGATTAGTATCGTTTTCTGAAAACAAATATATTTTACTATTTGTCTTGACAAATTCCTACCTGAACAACTATATTTACATAAAAATAAGTTATCATCAAGGGGGTAAGTCGAAATAAGGATGACCCCCCCTAATTATGGGGGGTTAGGGATTTTTTTTTCAAAATATACAAAATGGTATCTATATATAGAAATACATAATAATTACACTTGAATCTCTAAAATATTTAATCGATTCCTAAATCAACTAATTATATTTAACTAGTTTTCAATATAATTTGACTTCCTTAAAAATAATAATTCTGTGAAGTTTTACAATCCTATTTTATTCTCTTATTTGTGCAGATAGTTAAGTAGAATATAGTTAAGTAATAAGTAAAAACACTTTTTTTTCTGTTGCCACTCCTAGATCTCTTACAACAAAAATTTAAACGAAAATTATACTCATCAACATGACGTCATTTTTGCTCGGCTTTATCTTTCTAGGTAGTTAACTGGATACTCAAACACCATAAAACGGTTTGTTTACGCAAACTTTTGACGGTTGTTACAACAATATAAATCCACAAACATTCATTTTATTCTTAACAACAACGAATGGAAACAGCAGAAGAGCAAACGATTTTCTATCATTGTGTGCGCATTCCTTGTTTTTTCAGCGGAAATTATGACGATTTTAAGTTTGGTGTTTGTGAAGTAACATGCAATACGCCTGACGAAGTTTTTATTATGGACTACCGGTTTCTTTTTGTTTCCGTTTAATCTCTTAAATATGAGGAATAAACACCTGCAGGTTTAGAAATTCAACTGAAATAAACCCAAATATAAAAAGTAAATAAAGTGTTTTATTTTTAATTAAATTAATGCAACAGTCATGAAAAAAAATTAAGAGCTTGATAATTTGAAAGACATTTCTTATTAAATTATGTTTGTTAGTTGAAAGAATTTTGTTCATAGTAGTTGTTTTTAGCCCTCGAATGCACAGCGATGTAGGACTGCATTGTATATTTTAATTCGTATCTCTTTAGGTATTTATCTTATATTGCTATATATATAAAAAAAATTCTTCTAGGTAATTATTACATTTGATATAAATAATGGTAATTTTAAGCTTCCCGAAATGGCATTGCACTTTGCGCGCCAAAAATGAAAATTATGCCAGATAAAGAAATAAACTGTCGTAGCAAACATTCTACTCATTTAAGAAAAGTACCTCTCCATATAGCATTGTAGTTTCATACTAAATAATATCCTTCTTTGCATTTTTAGTAATTACTAGCCGCCTTTGGCGACCAGTCGGTTCGCCAGTATTAATGCTCTCTAAAATTTTTATATAATATTTTATGTAGCTGTGTCTCATAACAGGTTTTTCACTAAACTATTTTTTAACCAAACAAATTTTGATAATCATATAATTCGTTTATAGTATTATTTAGTATTATTTTTTTCAGATGATCTGTTCATTGTACTACTCATCGTTTACTTTCTATCCGAGTAATGATTGTCACGGAATTGATATTTTACTTAAATGGTGGAGGGAAAGGTCTAAAATCCTACGTTTTTATAGAATATTGAGATTCAAATTTTCATAAATGTAAACACACTAAACAAATAAAGACACAATTGGTTTTCAAGAGATGCGAAAGTTTAAAAACATCTTTGAGAATGTCGCGCACAAAGGAAATTATGGTGACACACACACCCTTCTTTTCTTTTTTTTTTCTATCCTTTTCTTTCCTTCACTACTTTCCATTTGTTATTCTTTTTTTTCTTCCCTGCCTAGACTTTATTTTGAACAGACATAAATTAAATATCCATACAGACTAATAATAAAAGCAACTATTTTCTTTCTTTTTTAAACATCCCGTTATCTATGAATGAAAACCAACTGACTTCGCGTATTTCTTTCTAAACAAATAATAATTTATTACTTCCTGCTATCTTGCTTAGTTGGTGTAGGGTGAAGGAAATGAAGATTTTTGGCGGGAAAGTAAGAAAAGTGTCGTTTTAACTATTTTCCTCGTAGTTTTTTCATTTTCTCTCTCCATAAGAACCATTCTCGTGTCTTAACGAAAATATATATAAAAAATTAGCCGAATCGGTCGAGCCGTTCTCTAGTTTTGCGCTTAGCAACGCATTTCGAGGTCCTTTTTTATTAATATAGATATTAATAAACAAACAAATGAACAAAATTTCACTATATTGAAGCATTCTAAATTTATGAGGATTACTATAAGTTCTATACTTCGCATAAAAAATAATTCTAAACAGAATATTTGAGGCTTTCTATACTTTCTATCTCTTTAAATCATATAGGTGAGCATTTCTCATAAGTTTTAAGATTGTAATTCATCTCCTGTTTTGTGTCGGAAAATTTCGATTTTAAATATCTGTGAATTGTAATTCATTTTTTTCTGATGTTCTTACGTAAGAAAAATTCCAATTTTATAAGATTTATAATTTTTTTCTCTCTTCATATTGCATGCACAAGAAAATTCTTCGCGAGAATTTTTGATAATTATAATGTTTTTTTCTTTACATATTTCTAAAGAAATTAAATTTTTATAAGTTATTTTTAAGGATTGAAATTCTCAATTTTTCAGTATGTGCAAGAAAAAAAATTATACAATTAATATTTTTTAAAAGTCAATTCCTACTTAAGTCAACAAAGAATTAGTTTATCTTAATAACTTTTTATTAAATAATTACAATTAATATAAATAATTTATCAAAAAATTATGTCTGGCCGAAACAAAATCAATGCCGTGTCTGTTGAAAATAAATCAGAACACACTGCGCATGCATGAATTTTCAATGCCTATTGCGGTATTCTAAATATAGGAATTTTCAACGTCTGTTGGGGTAACGCAATACAGATTAGAAATTTTTAATTCACTTTATTCCGTTTTATTTTAATTCGAAAGTACTTCAAAATGAAACCGAAAAATTGATTAATTTATGGCGTTTAGTTTTAAATGCACCAAACACTAACGAAACGAAACATGTTTTCGAACGAAGACATGTTAAGCCTAACTTCATTAACGTTGGGAAAAGACACAAATTAAAGTCTTACTCATTTGGCGATGGAAAAAATAAAGATTTTTGACGGGAAAATTAGTTTTTTATTGTTAATTAATTAATTAATTAATAATCAAATTAATGAATTAATATTTAAAAAAATTGTATTAACATCAAGTGTTATTCACTGCAAGTATTAAACATGTATTTGAACGTGAACGGAATAATAAAAATATTAACGATTGAAAATTTCAATAAGATATATAAGTATACATTAAGTAATAGTAGGAATTGAAAAAAAAAGATACTTAGTTGTTTTTTGTTCTCACATAAATGTTTTATAAACAATTACCATTGAATAACTATCATAATAAATAATTATATACTTTAAATTAACTTTTAATTTCAGTCCGGATAATATTTAGAAGAAAATAAAATAAAGATTATTTTCTTAAAGTCAAGAAAATGCTGCTGCTTTTTTTTTGGAAAAAGAAAGCAAAATTTAAAATTTTTTTTATTGAAAACCCATTCATCTTCCTTTTAAATAATTAATTTCGCCGTTTACGGGAGGAAATATTTTTTTTCTCTCTTTCTTGAATTTTAATGTGCACCGGATATTAGTTTCTCTGAGATGGGAGCAACGTTTCGATTGGTAATTAAGAGTCTGAAGGGGATCGATGAATCTAAAGCTTTTGTTTCGTTGTGTCTACATAAATTATAACCAGTGTTCACTGAAAAGAATACCTTTTTTTTAAAAAAAAAAAGAAGAAGAAGATACTTTTCTTTTATATATCTACAGAAAAAAAAACTTGCATTGTTATTTTTTAAATTTATTCCCTTAATTTCCATTTGTATTCGACTATTAAGATTCGACTATTCAGATCAATGGAAGTGAAAGCAGAGATTTTAGAATTATTCAAAACAATTATTCCATCAATTAATGGCTATTACTTTATTCTAATGAAGTGAGGCACAATAGGACTTGAATAAACTAATAAGTGGGGAGATATTTGTTTTGTTTAGACATTATAATGATTTATTGAGACTTAATTTTGCCATTCTAACAGTAGTTAGGAATAAAATAGATTTCATGTAATAATACGATTCTCATCAAACATTTTATATTATAGTCACAAGGATTCTATATATGTATGTATGTTTTGTACGTGATTAACATCATGAAATTAATTTTTACAATTCCTACTATTATCTCACACTCTCCCTATATATATATATATATATATATATATATATATATATATATATATA
>JAOUZG010000678.1:850896-861463 GCA_026289955.1 Argiope argentata | reverse complement strand
CATATATATATATATATATATATATATATATACGAACTAATAAAGTTTGAAAATATCCTATCTGTAACTCCGAACTGCTCAACCGTAGCGCTTCAAAACCGGCGCTAATCGATTCCTCGAGGCCAAAAACTCCAGACCCCCAAGTTTACCGGAGTTTATTAATTCTGGGGCGATTTTCGACTTGACAACCAATCCTCGTATTATAGAATAAGATTTCTCTGAGTGACATTTTCGTCCTTGCACTTTTGGCGAATTATATCTGACACGGGATATCTTTGCAAGTGAGGAGGAAGACACAAGAACTGGAATTTTCGTTTCAAAATGAATGCTGCCATGAAATCCTTAAAAAAGTGTTGCTTATGAAAAGTGGGTAAGTTGAAATAAAAGAATATCTTTATTGGTGACTAAAAATTTATCGTGGGTGCTGTAACACATATCCTATCGTTTAGACAGAAAGTTATGCCTTTAATTATTCTTCTTGTGTACAGCCTATCACCCTGCTACCACTGAACGTAGCAGTATCGACAGGATTTGTTGAGGCCGACTGTGGTTATGCCTTTACTGAGGGTGAGATGGTGATTGATTCTTGAGGAAGTCCTGCAAAGCTTCCTTCACGTCATCGTCCGAATGGAAGCGTGTAACCTGTAATGTTCTTTTAAGTGGTCCAAAGATGTGAAAATTGCAGGGTGACAAATCTGGACTGTACGGCGGGTGTTCCAGGACTTACCAATGGAATGTATTTAAGGTTAGGAGGGCATTGTGTTAAAGAAAGATAACTTGTTGCGCGAGAAGGCATGGCCGTTTGCTTTTAATTGCTTTCCTTAGTTTCCTTAGATGACTGCAGTATTGTGTTGAATTGATAATGTTCTCTTGGGGCCAGAAATCAATTAAGACTGGTCTATGACAATCTATGAGTTAGACATCTGGGCGCATATATGCATAATACGTCTTCACATCCGAAAAATATTATCTACTACGAACAGTTTTCAAAGTTGAGCGCAATATGCAATGCTCATCTCAGGCCGCCTTTTATATCTCTGTTCGATTACGCTACTGTGTTTGCAGTCATTCTGACGCAATTTTAAGTGCCCTTTTTCATCTTGGCAACCCTTATGCAAATGCTTTAACCCTTTACCTACTGATGGTACTTATAAGTACATTAAAACCTGGATTATACTTTCGTAATATGATTACTTTTGAGGATGATATTCTTAAAAATATGAAGAACGTAACCCAAATAGCAAGAAGTTAGTATAAGCTAAAAGTAAGAATGAAAATATTTAATTATTAATTAAATTAATTAAATTTTTTCTTGGGTTCTTCGCGATTATTCTGCAAGGAAACTTTACTGGTGCAAAAATGAAGTTGAAAAAATGATGGCAATATAATTCAGTAGATAAAGGGTTAACGTATGAAATCGGATTTATTTTCATATGGAGTACAAAAATCGATGGAAAATGATAAGAAAATAAAAAAAGGTAAATTTTAGAAAAATTAAAAATGATCCGTTTTTGAATAGCCGATCGAATTCTTGTATAAAAATTAATCAATAAATTTAAATATTATAAGAATTGAAAATTGAGATATTTCATTACAAAACAACAAGAAATTCCTAATTCCCATTCTTCAATAAAAAACAATGTGATGCATACAATCTGTTTTAAAAACCCAGTAAAAACAGTTAGAAAAAAAATATCTTGTTATCTTAAAGCTCGAAAGCTTCGCTAAGCTATATTTTGACATTTTCTTTTGAAGAACGTGTTTATTTGTTAACATAGCTTATTTTTTTAATGTATTCATCCTTCCGGAATCGTGCGTTTTAAAATATTTCTTGCGAAGTCAATTCAACCATTCAGGAATAAGTGTTATGAATTCAGTTCATCACGTAACCTCTCTGGGCGGAGTCAGGTGTCAATCATGTAAACATCACGTGATTTCATTGTTGATGTTAAATTTTTTTTTCAGCAGAAGAGAACTTGACTCATGTATTTGAGGGAGTGTGAACTTGGTTCTCTCTCGAAAAACTTTATGTGTAGTTTCTCTAAGACTGCTACACTATCACGTTATCATCTGACTTTGTTGCAGATAACCAATAAACCACATAAAAGGCACCACCAGGTAACGATTTTCATACGAAATAAATTATACAATAAAAAAAGCAACAATAATTTTGCAATAAGGAAGGAGAGATTTTACTTGTAGGTGATTTTCCCTTTTCTGTTACTCATATAATCTTTCTACTATCTGCACGAAAAATAAATCTAATAATCTGTTATAAAAATTTCTTTCAAAAAAAATCTTATATTTTGAACTTTATTCAAGGGTTTTGTTAGTAAATCCAACTCTTAAGTTATCATACGACTTCAAAGTTTGATTTTTTTTGTAAACTTTTCATCGTAATTTTCCTTTGGGCTCAGAAAGGTGTATAAAAATCATTTTCAAGTTGATAAACAATGGTAATTTTACTAACTGAAATGTTTTTCCGATTAAAAAAAAACTAGACACTTTTTCATCTTCGTTTAAGCTGTACAATATTTAAATGCACTATCATTTTTTAGAAACTGGATTTTCAGCTCTCTTCTCTATATTTTACTTCTTGAAAATAAAAATATCTGTACAATTTTTTATCAATTTGTATAATCTTATATAATACCTCTTTTTACGGTTATAAAAAGAGAATTTCTTATTCGATACTTTTCATTACTGATGCCTTAAAGAAATGAAATCTTGTATATTTGAATAGTTTCAATAAAAATGATTTATTTTAATATTTCCAGAACTTAACTCTAACAGTACTGAAAGGCCCCAAACGCCCGTTCAACGAAACTGCAATGACGCCCAAAATGCCCGTCCAGGAAAGTGAAATTTCTCCTACTTTCTTTAACAATGAACGATCAAATGATGTTAAGAGCATTTATTGAAGTGAATAGTTGAATTAAGAATGATGAATTTTCCAAAAATGAATCGGGTGCCTTGTTCAGTTATAGAAATTTATTCCAGAGCGGTTTGGGGCGATATGGAACATTTCTAAAAATTCTTAAAGTATGTTCGAGCGTATATTTGCTTAGTATCCATAATAATAGCGATATCCATATGTTATATAAATCATAGCTTAAGAGATATATTTTATATCATTTTTGATAATATTGATTTGAGTGAAAAGTGGAGATATATCTTTAGACAAAATATGAAATTTCACTCTTCCATATTTTTCTATTCGTCTCTTATTTTGGCCACAAGCAAATAAATACAATTTAAAAAAATATTTTTCCGAATATAAATGAAGATACATCATATGTCGTAGGCATCATTTTAAAAAATTTCGGAGTTTCTCTTCAAACTGAAAAATTAAGAAAAACGTTGTGATGCAATTAAAAATATAAAGGCGTTTTCCCACATGACATTTATTACCACGAGACAGAGACGCCAATCAAATTTACCCATTTAGAAATAGTAAAAATATGCTCTGCAAACTGAGCTATTATTTTCTCCATATTCTATATAAACTTACGTTCTTAACATATTGGTGTTAATAAACCTCAGGCGAGTGTAAAATTCAAAAAGTCCAAAAGTATCAAAAATGGGTAGCAAAGCTTTCTTCTATAGGAAAACATGAAATACAGGTAGCAAAAAGAAAGTGTACAAAAACATTGCAGTTTCAAAAGGCAACAACAAACATGCTAAAAAAGTATTTAATATACAACCATGAAAACTCAATAGTGCTCCAATGACAGCTATAGATCTTGCTGTTTAACATAAACATTAATAAACATTCCAAAAATGCAGAATTGATACCTGCTGTGACTGTTTCCCGTTTAATAATCTCCTGTGTAGAATTTGTTTAAATATCTCCAAATATTAGTTCCAAATAGAAGCTATGGCATAATTCCTGTATATTCCAAAACCTTTTTTTAATAGTCAAATGCAATAAGTATCAAGCCAAATCGTCGCCAGATTCGGGAGTCCTTGAATTCATTTAGACTCCATTAAATATATCTCTTATTGTTTCTTACATACTACTAACTGTGAAGGAAAGAAATATTCCGGATGTACGAAAATATTATAGCAGAGAAGTTTGAGAAATATAATTCGTTTCGTAATAAACATTCTAAAACAACAGAACTAATTCTTGTGTGACTGCTTCATTTTTATAGTTTCTCAACAACGAATATAATTTTTGAAGTATCTATAAATATTAGTTCCACATGGAAGTTATCGGCATAATTCTTGTATCTTCTAGAACTCTTTTTATCATCAAAGACGCTAAATATGACTCGATATCGCCTTCAAATTATCGCCAAAGTGTGAACTTTTTAGACTTGGCATTTATTTAGACTCCACTACATAAACTCTTTTCACTAACTATGAGAATAATTATGTAGGGAAGCCATATTGCAGATTCACCCCAAAATGTTATTGCAGAAAAGTTTTAGAAAAAAAATTTGATGTATAATTAACACTCTAAAACAACAGAACTGACTTCTTGTGAGACTTTTTCCCATTTATAGTTTCAAAAAAGTGAGTATAATTTTTGAAGTATTAGTAAATATTGGCTCCAGAAAGAGGTATTGGCAAAACTCCTGTATTTTCTAGAACTCTTTTTAACATCAAAGACGCTAAATATGACTCGATATCGCCTTCAAATTATCATCAAAGTGTGAACCTTTTAGACTTGGGATTTATTTAGACTCCACTACATAAACTCTTTTCACTAACTATGAGAATAATTATGTAGGGAAGTCATATTGCAGATTCACCCCAAAATGTTATAGCAGAAAAGCTTTAGAAAAATAGTTCGAAGTATAACTAACACTCTATAAAACAGAACTGATTCTTGTGTGACTGTTTCATTTTTTATAGTTTCTCAATAGAGAGTTTAATTTTTGATGTATTAAATATTGGCTCCACAAAGAGGTATCGGCATAATTCTTGTATCTTCTAGAACTCTTTTTATCATCAAATACACTAAATATGATTCGAAATTACCTCCACATTATCATCAAAGTTGGGACTCTTTGATTTCAGATTATTTCAGACTTCATTAAATAAATACTTCTTTCTAACAATAACTGTCCAACGGAACTAGCTGTACAGATTCGCCTCAAAATGTTATTCTAGAGAAGTTTTAGAAATATAGTTCACTACGTAAGAAATACTCCAAAACATTTCTCCAAATTCCCCTTATGAGACTGTTTTACTTTTCATAGCTTCCCAGTAGTGAGCTATGAAACTCCAATTTATCATCAAAGTTGGAACTTTTTGATTTGAGATTATTTCAGACCATTAAATAAAAACTTCTTTCTAACAATAACTGTCCAACGGAACTAGCTGTGCAGATTCTCCTCAAAATATTATTGTAGAGAAGTTTTAGAAATATAGTTCACTACGTAATAAACATTTCTCCAAACTCTCCTTATGAAATTGTTTTACTTTTCATAGTTTTCGAGTAGTGAATAAAATTGTTGAAGTATCTGTAAATACTAGCTTCCCAAAGAGATACTTGCATGATTCTTGTATCTTCTAGGACACTTTTTATCATCAAAAACACTCAATATGACACGAAAATTTTAAAATTGGCATTTTTTGGCAAACCTTGGCATTTATTCAGATGCCATTAAATAAATTGATACCTGATACCTAAATAAATACTTCTTACAAACTATGAAACTAACTGTGCAGGAAAGCAATATCGCATATTCGCCTAAAAATGTTATTTCAGAGAAATTCTGGACACAAATATAAGCTTTATTATTCTTATATTCTTAGAGCACTTTCAAAATGTATGCATCCTCAAAACTGAAACTTGCACGTTTATGTCTGGAAGTCACGAATTCTCATAACGGACAAACTATAACCTTTCGACAGGACGAAGAGATGAAACATTCGGAACGCGTTCCTCTAAGGCAAATATCCGAATACAAGTTATCTGAGCCGGGTTCCTCAGAAAGTTTTCGTTATTTTTATACATGTGAAGACATTGGAAATGCATTGATTCCATGAAGATATTACATAGCGATTTCTACGTCGTAATAAATATTGAAAATTCGGGTAGATATTGAACTGAGTGTTTATTACCGATATAAGAATGGGGAATTTTAACTTTTATCACCGATATGTAAATGAATGAAATGTGGATTTTTAAAAGAAACTTTCATAAGTGTATAAAATAGTAAAAGATTGTCTTTACCAGAAAAATTTGAAATTCAAAGAAAATCGTATTAGATAAAAAGGTGCTAACTTAACTTATGGAATTGAAAAGCAATTTTAATAATATTTACATTCATTTTAAATTTTAGTGAATATTTAGAAATTGCTTTTCTTTTAAATTACATTCTTTTATTAATTTTCTTTATATTAATATTCTTTTTAATCCAGTCGAATTGAAGTTTGTTGTGTAAAAAAATATAAAGTGAAACTTTATTGCTTTTATTTTATCGGGTTAGCCATCCCAAACAAGACTCTATGTTTGCAACAGCTATTGAATAGTATAAAAATGAGAAAGAAAATAAAAAAGAGATTTATCAAGTTTATTAGTTATTTTATTAGTTTAGAAATTTAATCTTCAAAATTTTTTTAAAAAAGTTACAGATATTAAAATGTTTTATAAAATACGCCATGGAATGTAAAAAAATTTAATTAAGTAAGATAAGAATCAATAAGTCAGTATAGTCGGCGTCAAGGTGCAGAGGTAGCGTGTCTCCCTCGTGATTTGGGCGTCCCGGGTTCGTTTCCCGGTTAGACTATGGTTCTTCTTCTGTGTACTATTTGTCAGGTGCATGAATTGGCCCCTCCCCTTGTAAAAAGGGGATGTATTTTTGTGAATGCATTGACTATCAAAATCGTACTTCTGACCCTAGTTAGCACTACTTCAATAACAAAAGACGCTCATTCGGCTTAAATTCTTTGATTACCGTCAGTGTGCTTGTCCATGACAAGTGCCATCAGTAACAGCACCAACGTAGAGGTAAGTATCAAAAAAGCATAAATTTAGAAAAATAAGTATTTTTTTATTTGAAAATATTTTTTGTAATTTTGCTTAAGTTCAAGTAATCGAAAAAGGAAATGCTAAATAAATTTTTGTGATCTGTGACATGTTTTTTTAAAAATATAGCATTGTCAATCACTTTCTATATGTCCCTTATTTTATCAGTCCAAACACGCGGATGAAAAAATAATTATCTGAAAGTGTTACTTTTCAAATTCAGAAGGTATAGAAATGATCGATCTACAGAAGAAATTGGTGAAAAATAACTTTGAAGCTAAAATTTTGTGTTAAACTTTATCCTGAATTTCTTTTTCGATGGTCCAAATTATGCACTGTTATTATCATAAACATTCTTTAATAATCGTTTCAAAAAATCAGTTGCCCTAATTTTTTTTATTTAATTTTCACCATCTTTTAATGAAAGTCGACAATTGTGTTACAATCCTAAATGAGAGAAAAGCATTTTTTTCAAATTGTTGATTCAAGTAGAGAAAAATGGTTTTAAAAAAATTTATTTAAAAAAATATTTTCATCATCAAATTTGAATTTAGCAATAAATAACATTTTACCGTTTCAGAAAACAAACGGACTTTAAACAGAAAGCTTAATCGAGATGGAAGGGATTAGGCTTAGTTGTCATCAAATGAACAATCGGAAGAAATTAATCATGAAAATTGATGACTAATCTTAGAAAACTAGTATCTAATAAAAATGTTTTTGGGGGGTGGAAGGGATATAAGAATGTGATTTTGTAAGATTATCACTAAACAACTGGTGCATAGAAATCACACATTTTGCGTTGCCACAATTGGCTTTGAATTCTCGATTGGCGTTGAAAATTCGATGCTAGTATAATTTTTTTGGTCAATTATTTATAGTACTTGTTATTGCTAGGCAGGGATAGCCTGGTTGGTATGGTGTTGGATTCGTATGCCTGGGGCTGTGAATTCGAATCCGCCTGCCGAATATTCTCCATGTGTGTGAGACCACCATCAAATTCATAAATTAAAAACGTAAAAAATAAATAAATAGAAAGCTGATAAATATGGAAAAACAAAAATAATACTTACGTCTTATACTGTCTTCGCCAACGATTTGTAACTCAATGGCGACGGATATAAATTTGGCGATAAAGATGAATGGATTACACCATTGCCAGATATCCATAATTGGCGGTTTAGCAACTCATTGCCGATTACTTCAAATTTGACGATAAAGTTGGAAGGTATAATACATAGGTGCCAATAATAATCCAACAACATATATAGAAAGGAAAATTGCCATGAAATTCGCTTTCTATTTTGCCGCTTAATGTTGTGATTCTGTCATATTTATATTAATTGTAGTAATTTAATAAAAAGTAGCCAAAATAAAAAATTCTTTGTTAACCTAAGTAGGAATTGATTTAAAAATGTTTTTTTATATCACTTGTTTGCTCTGTATGGTCACCCTCGAACATTCACTCCGAACCAAACCCGCTCTAGTTTCAAAATGGGGGAATCATGTTTTGTGTGGTTACCCTTGAACATTTATTCCAAACCAAACCCGCTCTTGTTTCAAAATGCGGGAATCATGTGTTAAATCTAGATCCAATCAATCACGCAGAGATTCCATTTCTAGTTCCGACAAGCCCGTTTTGTCTAAATCTGGTTCTAATTCTGGATGGAATATTATATAATATGAGGAAATATCGGAAATACAGTTGAGTTAGTCTGAATCTGCATTCTGTAAAAGCAAATAACGATCTAATTCTTTCCAGCAGAGGCTTATTAGTATAAATCTAGAGCCATCGATGTTTTACTTGTAGTAGGTACTATTTTGCTTGTTTTTATGCGAAGATCAAGGCAAAATAGAATACAGTAGAAGCGAAGAATATAAAATTTGCTGTTGCATTCTACTCTTCAATCAGATGCTTTGTTCCAGGAATTACCCATCAGATATCGATTATTCAGAAAATGGTGTAATCCTAGTACACGGTACCCCTTGATTTGGCGACTTTATACCGAGAAGCCGTGACGTCATTTCTGCCATGGATGCTATAGTTTGTGTGTCTTTTTGATTGCGCTGTTGCAATCAAAATTTTTGGCGACATTCGTAAATGCGTCGCTTTTGCCTTGGTGATATTTTTCAAAATGGCGCCAAAGAGGTACCATATACTAGGATTTAACCCAGAAAACTATAAAGTTTTCCATTTACGACGAGGAAACTATACAGAGAGGTTCAAATGCAGCCGAGAAGTTTATTGCTCGGATTGTTAAGTTTATCTAAACCAGATATAGATAATAAAACGAGAAGGTTAAATAAATACTTTTAAATGAACTACTACAAGATGGTTTGATTTATAGTTTATATCAATTTATCAGATCTCTCTACTTCTATTTTAATATTTTCTTGATAAATTCTGTTTTAGATGATATTAATGGGTGCATAAATTCAATAGAGAAAACTTAGAAATGGGGCTGCCATCTATTGGCTGTATTGGATCCTAAAATCATATTTCCTTGTAGGCTCTCAAAAGACTACCACCTGCTTAAGCAAAAGACTTTTAAAAAGATTTAAACAATTAAACACTTTGGAACAATTAAACGAACTAAAGATCCAAGTAAAAATAATTAAATTGAAATAATTAAAACAATTAAAGTTAAACAAATAAAACAACAAACTTTGAAACAATTAAAATAACTTTGAGAAGAACATTTCATTTTCAAACGCTATTCAGAGGATAAGGATGAGATCTGGTCTGACATCTCCCTTGTCAGACTTCTACATCACATTAGTGAGAGAACCCCCGAATTCGATATAATTAAAATCAGGTAGGTCTTAGTTGTGAACGAATCTTTGCAGAAATTAAATCTCACAATTACGATTATATAATTAAAAGAAAGATTCAGAGAGAAGATTACAGTTACCTTGCTTCAGCTGTGTGAAAAAAGGCAACAAATACAACAAAAATCAATAGAGCAATAACAATAAAAATATAACAATGGAATGAAAACACAATGGGTCAATAAAAATATAACAATGGAATAAAAACGTAATGGAAAAATAACTATAATAATGGGATAAAAACATAATGGAACAATAACAATATAACAATGAAATAAAAAACATAATGGGACGATAAAAATAACAATATAACAATGGGATAAAAACATAATGGGACAATAACAATATAAAAATGGAATAAAAAACATAATGGGAAAATAACAATATAAAAATAGGATAAAAAGCATAATGGGACAATAACAATAATAATATAACAATTGGATGAAAAACATAATGGAGCAATAACAATATAACAATGGAATAAAAACATAATAGGACAATAACAATAACATATAACAATTGGATGAAAAACATAGTAGAACAGTAACAATAACAATGGGATGAAATATATAATGGGGCAATAACAATATAACAAAGGGATAAAAACTTAATGGGGCAGTAACAAAAACAATATAATAATGGGATGAAAAACATAATGGGGAAATAACAATATAACAAAGGGATAAAAACTTAATGGGGCTGTAACAAAAACAATATAACAATGGGATAAAAACATAATGGGACAATAACAATATA
>JAOUZG010000678.1:832688-844456 GCA_026289955.1 Argiope argentata | reverse complement strand
TCATAATAAACAGCAAAGGCAGCTGTATTTCATAATACACAGCAAAGTATACACATAAAACATCTCATTTTCTAGCACTATACAGCAATTAAAACATTAATATACAATAAAGCAAGTAATTATCACATTTTCTTTCGTAATATTAGCTCAATAGATAATTTTTTATGTTCATTTTTAAAAGCATTTTCTCATAGATCTTGAGAGCTATTACGCCCATTTTTAAAAGGGGAAATTTTTTCCCCTCTTCGCTTATTGTGCTCTAATTTGCTTTAGTTATATTATAACGTTTTCAGGACAAATAGAAATTTTCTCTTTAATATTTAGGAGTATGTATTTTTACCTGTGTGATCTTCAAAATTTTCAACATCTAAGTAAGAGAAAAATTCATTTACCTGAAATAGGAAAAAAGTAAAAAATATTAACATTTATTTATCAAAATTTAAACACTAAAGAAACAAGCGTATCAAAAATATAAAAAAATGAAATAAAATGCGAAAAAGTAATATGTATATCATAAGGGTAAATATCAAAATATATACATAAAAGAAATATGTGTATCAAAAGATAAACAAAAAAAATTGTAATATAAAAAAAATATATTCAAATCAAGAAGAGTGCAACAAAATATCATGCAAAAAATTATTATTCGTGTTATGAACATGACCTATAAAAATGAAAAACAATAAATAATTAAGAATAAAATGAAAATATTTTATTACATAAAGGAATAGTGAAAAAAAAGTTCTTTCTGTTGATTTTTGCTACATTAGAATTAAAATAATTTTACCACAAAACTATATATGCGGCAATTCTAGAAAAAAATAATAAAATATATACAGGAAATGAAATAATATAAATGTAAAGTTTAGTAAGAAATTATTATTATACAATTAAACTTTTTGATTAAAAGAATTTATTCTGTAGTAACATATTCACAGTTTAAAAACGTACCAATGTTTTTTAAACAAATACATCGATTATTTTTGTATATTAGAATTGTTTAATATACAGGGTAAGTCAAAATGAATATAGCGATTACAAACGGCTATAACTATTTAATGAAAAAAGATATATCGATAAGATTTACACAGAATGTAGACGGAACTTCAAAATTTATTAACGTAAAGCGCACGTGCAGCCAAGCGGATGCCTGCGCATGCGCGAAATCGAACTTCGCAACGACAAGAAACCTGTTCAGCGCGGCGTCTCATTAGTGGAAATGGCTAGTCCCGTGCAGAAAGCATTCTCTGTGTTGGAATTTCACAGTTGCCGTTCTGTTATTACAGTGCAGAGAAAATTTCGTCAGCGGTACAATGAAGAACCTCCAAATGCGAAAAACATACGCAGATGGCATCGGATGTTTGAGGAAATCCCTGTGATTTCTACCTATGGGGTTATGTGAAAGACAGAGTGTTTGTGTTTCCCTTGCCCAAAACAATTGAAGAACTGAAAGTACGCATTTGTAATGCGCTTGAGTCGGTTAATGAACAAATGCTTCAGAATGTATAGCGTGAAATGGAATACCGATTAGATGTTGTCCGTGTGACCAAGGGAAGTCACATAGAACATCTATGACTTCTGTATATAAAATTTTGAAGATTCCTCTACATTCTGTGTAAATCTTATCGATAAATATTTTTTCATTAAATAGTTATAGCCGTTTGTAATCGCTATATTCATTTTGACTTACCCTGTATATTACAAAGATTTTAACGAATTAGTTAATAAATCATTGTATTCAAATAGAAAAATATTGTATATGGAAATTTTTTGTCAGTCAGATGTAAATACGTGTGTTAAAATTTATGAATATTTGTACAAATATTAAAAATATTTGTATATAGTTTAATTGCATAAAATTAATTATAGTGGAATAGCGCGAAAGCGAAAAAACATTGTTCTATGGAGATTTAAAAATGACGATTGCCATATCTGACTAATTTGGCGGTGTAGATCTGTTGGCGACCTAATGAGGTTACAAACGGATTTTACTACACATAGTAGAAGCTAAGAAATAAGGATTTGCTCTTAGAAAACAATGGAGAAAGATCCACAACCAGCTCGCCGTTTTTGCTTTGCCACGCCCACTTTAGAGGGGCGTTATTTAAAGGCGTGACAAGGTGAGCAATCAGATCAGTTCGGTGAACGAGTTATGTTAGTTGGCTTAGCTTGAGAAAGCGTCTTTTCACTTTGACGTGCATTCTATAGATTTGCTGTTAGCCTAAATTAGCAGATTAAACACAGTTAATTTGCTGTGAATTTGTAACTTGTGTTGCGTGTGTTTAATACGCGTTTTCTAAGACAATAAAGTCTGCATCTTTGCATCGCTCTTTTGAGAGAATTTTTGTAACAATATTAAAACTAAAACGAAATATAAGTTAAATAAACTTTAAAAAAATTATAAGTACAAGAATATACACAAGCCCAGCCAGATATAAAACGTAAGCATGTTATATATATCCAAATTTATTTCTATTTATAAAATAAAATTGATTTTAAAAAATTCGCTTTAATATAATTTTATGTAAATACATTCAACAATTGATAAATTTAAGAAATTATTCTTGTATATATCTCACAAAATGTATATATACACAGTTGCAAATTATGTTTGATTCCCTGAGATGGTCATATTTACATATAAGATACAAATAAACCGCTTCTGAACATAGAGCCTGAGTAAGAAAAAAAGTTTTGCAGTATTAAGTTCTTGCTACATAGGAAAACTCTATTTTAAACCAATTTCCGTTCATTGCAGTTGTTTACTTTTGTTCTTCCAGAAAAACAAACCTTTTTTCGTTCAACAAAATACCTATTCTAAGGACTTGAAACCCAATTAAAGTCCAACTTTAAACCGAGGGAAAATATCCCCTTTTCTCTCCGTTTACTGTACCAGAGGATCTTATTACACTGTTTTCGAAATACCAAACTTCTATGCCGCCATGTTTGGTCAATCTAAATCTTAAGCACTATTTAATATTGTATTTTTCCTCAGTGTTGTAATATAGTGAGAAAATATATGGTATTAGTATATGAAAATATAATAAAATGTAATATTTTTTAAAGATTATTCATAAATTCATTCATTGATTGAAAGATTATTCATAAAGTTTTTGGAAATACTTTCTATTTTCGAAGAATGTGACTATTAGGAAAGGTAGTTTTTCTTCTCCTTCATTGAAATTTTTATCATATACATTTTCTTGATTAGAAAAGCATAATTTATTTAACTAACCATTGTTTATTTGTCTATTTTCCAATTATAACATCAAAAAACTTGCTTAGCGGCTTTCTGATAGATATAATTGGTGCAAATCAGTAGTAACCGCAACTAAAAAGCGCCAAGAAAAATTTCGCCAAATTGTAAAAATGTACCCTAATGTATTATTATCTATACGAAGAATTTTGAAAGCGCCAATCACATGATATGTAGTTTGATGTTTAAAATCGCCAAATTGGCGATTTTTTGGCGATTTTTGGTCGACGTTAAAACCTAGCAGTATCATACAATTGAATATAATTTTTGATGAATATAGTGAAGTTAAGAAAGTTGTTTATTGCGTATTGATATAAAATTAACCACCGTTCCTATTTCGGAAGGTAAAATTTTGCAACCATTTTCATGTTTAGTTTTTGCCCTAAATCAACCTAGATATTTTATTCAAATATTTCTTACATTATATTTTTTAATATATTCTACACATAAGGAAGAATTATTCTATTAATTCTATTTCAAATTCTATAGGAATTAAAGAAATAATTTATTGAAAGATATCAGAATACTCATAATTAATTGATTGATTGATTGTTGATAGATAGATAGATAGATAGATAGATAGATAGATAGATAGATAGATAGACAGACAGACAGACAGAGAGAGAGAGAGAGAGAAGAGAAGAAAGATACATTGAATTTTTTGAGTTTTCATTTCAATTTTTCTAGCTGGAAAACAAAGTTTTGGAGTTTGACCGAATTTGAAACAATGGCTAAGATGTCATAGTTCTACACAAACATTTAAAAACGCATCTGTTGTGAAGAAGCTTAATAGTAAAGCAATACTGTCAAAGAAGTTCAACTTTTAAAAAACGTATCTTCTGTCAAAGAAGCATACATATTAATAATGCAATACGGGTAAAAGAGGATAAAAATATTTTTCCCTTAAATTTTGGAGACATTGAAACTTCCTAACCAAAAAAATCATGTTCTCATATGGTAACAAGACGAAGATAATTATTTGAATATTACAAGCATCAATTTCATACTATACAATGGATTTTAATAATTGTGTATTAACAACATACTTGGGATCAATCGCCAAGAAAGCATTTTAAATATATAAAATTTATTGCAATTAAGAACTAATCATTAAAAAAGTCACTAACATGTCTTGTTAGTCATAGCTAAAATGTAACCATGTTTTCCAATTACATGCAGTGAACCCTAAACATCTTGAATGATATACAACTTAGCCAAAATATCACCAAAAGCATGCAGTTAACATAAAAGTACTTCAAATTTAATTGGATATCGTTTGATTTACATTTATCTTCTGTTCATGCAGAGATTTTATAATTTATAATGGAAATAGCAATGATTTTTTAGAATTTTTTTAAAGCATTAATCGTTTATAACAAACAATTTTTATGAAAGAAAAAAGGGTTAAACTAAAATCCATGTTATCATCACCAAGCTAGAATTTTTCGATTCGATAACTCGCAAAATACACCAATTCAATTCATTTTTATCGTAACCCTAATATCTTGATTTGGGATAGAAAATCCTAATTCTAAGATGGCGATTGTTTAATGTTTGGAACGATTTGCTGACATTACAGAAAAAAATGTACCATCTACTTAAGTCTGACGAATTCAATAAAAATTTATATTCTATTCTTTTTATGTAATAATTAAATATAATTAAATCAAAGCATAACAAGCATAACTTTGTTTAGTTCCCAGGCATAATTTGTGACATCTATATTTCTTCTTTTGTGGCAATTTCATACACAAACACGACTAATTACTTCCATTTTACAAACTGCAAACGATAATTTGGAACAATACAACTCAATTCCTTTCGCACCAATGAATGATTCTATAATCAATTCGATTCTATGGAAAGTGAATAATAAATTTATTTTTTTATTAGAAGCGTTTGGGGCCTAAACTAACTTCTGTTTTGTTGCATATCGTGTAAGATATCCTTTCCATTTATAAAACTGGATATTCTGTATCCAATTAAGGAAGTATTCTCACAAATAGAAAAATAGCAAAACCGTTACAGTGATAGATATTGTTGCTGCTATTGCTTCAGCATAATAAAAGCAGTTAGTTTTATTTCTCAGAAGACATAAAAGTTTCAAACATTTTGAAATTCTAAACCCAACGTTATTTCAAACTATTTTAATGCAGATATTTCAATATTCATCTAATTGGTAGTTTTCTAAAAATTCATGGTTAATATTTATTTCATAATTCAAGAAAATAAATATTTTTATTTGTTTCCGTTATGTATAAACTTTAAATTTTAATAATTACCAGTAGAATCAGTTTTTAACAATAAACCGTGACTGTAAAAATTTGGGTTATTTGTCATTAATTGAGCGCCAGAGAAAAATCGCCTAGGAAATTTGTACGAGTTCTAGATTATTTGGCGATTTTTCGTTGGTGCCCGGCTAACGGAAAAGTATCAAAATGTGCTTTTCAAAAACTATTTTAAAAACTAATACTTGCAGTAGAACGATTCGTACAAAATTTAAAATATTTCAAATGCTAAGATCTTATTATCAAGTGAGAACATGTTGTTTTGGTTTGGAGGTTTTGGAGCCAACGAAATTTGAAGGCAAGTAATATTCTTTTTTTTTCATTAGTAGATAGCGATTCACCTGACTCGTGACATTTCAGGTTTGTTTTGCCAATATTGTTTGAGATATTGAATTAAATTTATTATCAATTGCTTTTTGCATGCTTTTCTATGAAATGACGTCATCTTCCAGTTTGTTTAAGATTTCTTACCTTTAAATAATTAACCTCGTGCCCCAAAAATTATCGTTTTTTCTTTTCGCTTTCAGTTTTAACTATCACAATGTATCAAACACAACTTATATTTAGTCTTGAATGAAGTTATAATCACATTTTTACTAATTATATTTCTCAAAATAGTATAAATATTAAAATAAAATAAAATGATTTATAAATTTTAATATCAATCTGCATTTCATTCATTGGAATTTACCACCCATACAATAGCTTCCAGTAATGGTGAATTTTCATCGAAATTACAGTTTTTTTTATCTAAACATTTGTCAGCTCCAAAACTTGGTTTGCTAGCTAGAAAAATTGAAAATGAAGGTTAAAAATATTACCATCAGAGAAAGTTGAAAGTAAAAGTCAAATTTTTTAATTTTCGAAGTCGAAGTAATTTTTTTTTAATTTTACGAAGCCGCGGGTAAAAGCTAGTTTGATATATATTGTTTATTAATATCATGAAATGATAAATATTAGCAAGCATTATAAAGCTATCAATCTATTGCCTATAATAATGCAATTAATGCACAGTATTGCATATATTTGTTCATAGGCAAGAATTCCCGAATAATTCTCGGAAATCCCAATTAGTAACTTACTTTGCAGTTTTAAATATAAAAGTAGGTATGACACAATTTTTTTTAATCGTGTCACAACATGATGCTGTTTTTAGGTAGAGGTTTTTAGCGTCCCCAAAAATCCCTAGCTAAAATATAAAAATTCTATTATCTGCACGAGCATCTCATAAAACCAGCTTTTAAAAAAGCGTTACCATCGCATTTACAAAAGCCCCGATTAAAAAAATCAAGTTAATGACTACCTCAAATAAAACCTAGAAAAATGACATTTTGAGCACGTGAGTATACGAAATGATATAGATAGGGAATGTGATATTTTTTAAAAACAATCAATGCGAGACAAAGTTTTTCTTTGGATCGTTTGCAATACTAAAGTGACTCATTCAATGAAACAATTAAAATAAATAAAATAATTTAACTCGCACGAGTACGTGGTGCTTGGCCGTTCAAGAAATAATGTTCTGACATAATGCATTGAAATATGCATAGCAAGTTTCATTTTAATCTTTTTTTAATAATTATTCAGTTTTTATTTATGGCTTTTGCGACAAATAATAGTGTAAAAGTTCTATATAATAAATTGTTCAAACTTTTCTTGAAGCTGAGGATAAAATCAGAGAAGAATTAATTGAAGTGGAATTTATTAAGAGATTATATTGACTAAAGTGGATGACGTAAGCTAACATTAAAAAATAACACTGACATAGATGATAATCAAGATATTAATGGTTATCATGATGACAAGTACATAAAGAAAATGAGGATAGTCTTTATCTTTGAGAGGTTCTTTATAAATATTCTCTTGAAGTACTGAAGTTTATCAGATTTTGAAATTGATTTTCGGGGAAAATTAATTTTTGGTCAGATGTTTATTTTATAAATCCTCTTCAAGTTTATAATTTTCATCAACTTATAATTTTAAAATTCTGCATTAGACATGTATAGAACAATTTTCAAATATTTTTATTAAGTCGCCATCATTTTAAAAAATCTCGTTTATAATTTTTTTTTTTTTTGTGATTCATTTTAGTCTTTTAACATAGTTTAATTTTCTTTGAGATAGCATTTTTCGTGTCTTATGGATCTTAATTTTCCTTATATTTCCGGAGTTTTGAATTTCACCTCTTTTTTTTTTAATCATTTGAGAACTAATGTTGTATTGGATTGTGGTTTTTTAACTCAAAGGAAACGGACTGCAAATTGGTGATTTTCGAGCATCCATTTTCTGCTTTTAGGGTTATTAGAAAATGGTAAGGATGGTTTCCATATTTGGCGACATAGCACCATCAAAAGTTAGCGCGAATGTCCGAGTCTCGATATATCGGCGCATGCTTATTCTGATAATCACATGATTGTTTCAAATCAGCTTAAACTGGTTAATGACAAATTAATTAAAACAAACCATACCTTAAAAATAATAATGCCCTCACATGATAACATGAAATTTTCGATAGTAGATTTTAATTTTTTACGTTAAACAGTTTTTAAAATTTGACTTTTATAAATCATTTTATTACGTAAGTGTAAATTCACATAATAATTAAAAATTAAATAACTGGGTCCTTAGTTAATCAGTTTTAACAGATTTTCTAGTTTGGGATTATGTTTATATGCTCCTGGACTTGTATCGCTAATCAGAGTGATCAGTTACATCTCGAACTACAGGTGGCGCTGCTTTTACCGTCTTGTACAAAATTCTGCCTTTGACGTATCACAAGAGGATATTTTTTTTTCCGTTGCTGTTTTTAAATTTATGTAAATTAACTTAAATTATTGACTTATATTGACCATTACAGCTAAATTATTAGTTATAATAGCCAACAGTTTTTCTTTTTTTAATATATTGTTAATTTTCAGAATAGATTTTTAATAAAAGATTTTAATGAAATCTGCCATGCATATTTCAATGTATCATGTCAGAACATCATTTCTTGAACGGTCAAGTACCACGTGCTCGTGTAAGTTAAATTATAGTTTTTATTCATCTTAATGGTTTCGTCGAATGAGTCACTTTAGCACTGCAAACGATCCAAAACACTTTAGTCTCGCATTTGTTGTTTAAAAATATCATATTTCCTATTTATTTCATTTCATGTAATCACTTGCTCAAAATGACATTTTTCTAAGTTTTATTGGTTGTAATCATTAACTTTCTTTTTTTAATCAGAGCTTTTATAAATACAATGACAACACATTATTAAAAGCTGGTTTTTTTTGAGATGCTCGTGCAGATAATAATATTTTTATTTTTTGCCTATGGTTTTCTTGCGACGCTAAACGCCTCAGCCCCGAAACAACAGGATGTTCTGACATGATAATATACAATAAGTGATAACATGGACCATTAAGATTATCAAACTTACTATTTTGTTGTTTTTAAGAAAAGCATTTAGAACAATGATGTTCATTTGGTAAGTTTGTTTAACTTCATCAAGACCACATACTTAAATTTAATACCTTTATTTTTATTGGAATGTTGATTTTATTTTTTAAAAAAATAACATAATTCCTTGTCTGTTATGCAAAGAAAACCTTGCGGCTTTATGAATGTCACATACAAAAAAAATTGTTGTTTAATCTTTGAAAAAACAACCCAATCATATATTTTTTTATTCAATACAGCCTGTTGATTATATGCGACGAATAATTAATTAAATGAATGTTTGAAAAGTTAATTAGCTTAAAAAATTGTTTTGCTATGATAATTTTTTTTCTTTCCTCTTAAGTCGCAATGATTATTTTTCCCGAGCAAAAGAACATAATTAATTAGAAATTATAAAAAAAACTAAATCATAAAATCTCGCAAGAATTTGCACAAAAATGGGAAAAAATTCAAATAAATAAAACTCAATTTTTTGTTTAAAAAAAATCTTTTGTGACAAATAATGATGTGCATTAATAAAGCAATACCATTGTTGAAAATTTTTTGAATGCAAAATATTGTTACGTTTTTAGCGTAACGGGTTCGGATTGAATGGACTTTATCTAAGGACAGCACAAACAAATTTATTTACAGCTATTGACAGATATTTACAGGATGACTCGATAATGTAAAACTTCAGATAAACACAATCCAGCAGTCAACAGTCACTTACAACTTAAATGCAAGCTTTACGCACAATAAAAACAGACTGCAAAACAGATATGGTATAGCACAGCAAACAGTCAATCACAGCGAGCTCAATAATACAATGTTAACAGACAACGTAAACACAGCTCACTTATAACAAGCGAGAAAAGTAATCCGCTCATCCAGCAAAACGCTTCCCTTCTGAGAGGAACTAAACTAACCCACTTCACCTCCATCTTACGGCAACTCGTCCCTTATATAGCCGAGCTAGCTATCGAGCGCGATGCTTCGTGAAAAGTTCAGCGGCTACCAGACTATTCCTTTCACCAAACCAACCTGTTTGGCGCCAAGCTCCTCGCCAAACGCCGCCAACCTCGGCGTACCAACACGGTGCTCGCCCGCTCCTAACAATGTAATTCTGAGATATACCGGTGCGGTTTGTAGCAAGTAGTCGCGATTTAATTTTACTTCATATTATTTTACTTTGAAATACAAATACTGTATTTTTGTCCGATTTTTTATTATAAATATTCTGGTCTTAATACACAAATTCCTATCTGAGTTGCATGCTATCTAAACTATATAAGTTTTGTAATGAAGGTTCTGTTTTTAAATCCCACATCAGATATTTGGAATATACCCAGTTTCTTTGAACTGGAAGTGTGATGACATTGATGAAATACTATTCACCATCCAGCTCTTCATAGGCAATTAGCCATAGACAATTTTAAGTTAGTATTTACCAAAATGTGATCGAAAGGGATGTGATGACTTATGTATGAAATTCTGCTTGAAGATTCATTTAAAATTTTAATAATATTTCAGAAAAGTCTTCAAGAAAATTACGTAAACTCAGTGGGAATGGTTTAGTTAATGTATGGTGCGTGAAGGCTTGTCTTTCAACAAGTTGTTGTAACAAATAAAAACATTTTTTTGCACTAAAATAGGACACAAAAACCACAAATACAGAGGAGACGAACTCAAGCAATATACAGTTGCATTTATAGCAAGCATCAACCCACAGGTAACAATATAATTAATTAATTAATTAATCTTTATATTGCTAATGTTAATTAAATAATTAAGTTCGTCTCCCCTGTATTTGTTGTCTCTGTGTTCGATTTTCGTGTAAAAAATGTCTTCAGTAGTAAACAATAACTACAGCATACAAAAAGACCGGACAAAACTCAGCAGGGAGAGAGATTTCACAAACTATTAGTATTTCTTCGAGCGCGTTCTGTTCTCCAATGTCTCTTCTCTTTAGATGTACCCAACTGCTGACTGGCTACTCAGCACACGACTCAATGCTGCTTCAGTACTAGATTCTAAGATTTGGAATACGGTTCAATTCTAAATTCCCTAATCAAAAGAATGTCAAAATTTGTTAGGAGGTTTAGATCCAAAGACTTGCAAGCTTGAGAGTTATTAGAAGTTCTCGTTATCAGGATTATCATGTTAGGAAAATTGTTAGGAAGTTTATATATGAAGAGATACTATCTTGCGAGGTTTTAGAAATCCTCGTTATCAGGATTATAATGATAGGAAGTTTAGATATGAAGAGTTGCTATCTCGTGAGGTTTTAGAAATACTCGTTAACAGGGTTATCTTGTTAAGAAAATTGTTAGAAAGTTTCCATCTGAAGAGTTGCTGCCTTGTGAGGTTTAAGAAATCCTCGTTATCAGGATTATAATGATAGGAAGTTTAGATCTGGAGAGTTGCTATCTCGTGAGGTTTTAGAAGTTCTCATTAACAGGTTTATCATGTTAAGAAAATTCTTAGGAAGTTTTGATGTGAAGATATGTTATTTTAGGAGTTTTAAGAAATTCTCGCTATCAGTTATATCATGTTAGGGAAATTGGTCGAAAGTTTAGATCTGAAGAGTTGCTATCTCGTGAGGTTTTAGAAATTCTCGCTATCAGTTATATCATGATAGGGAAATTGTTAGGAAGTTTAGATCTGAAGAGTTGTTATCTTGTGATGTTTTAGAAATCCTCGTTATCAGGATTATCATATTAGGGAATTTGTTAGGAAGTTTAGATCTGAAGTGTTGCTAACTTGAGAGTTATTAGAAATTCTCGTTATCAGGATTATCA
>JAOUZG010000678.1:808736-829014 GCA_026289955.1 Argiope argentata | reverse complement strand
GCAGGAGCAATGAATGAAGATATTATTATGCAGGAACAATGAGTAATGATATTAGTATGCAGGAACAATTAGTAATGATATTATTATGCCGGAGCTGTAAGTAATGTTATTTTTATGCCGGAACAATGAGTAATGATATTATTATGCCAGAACAATGAGTAACGATATTATTATGTTGGAACATTGAGTAATGATATTATGCCAGAACAATGAGTAATGATATTATTATGCCGAAATAGTGAGTAATGATTTTATTATGCAGGAACAATAAGTAATGATATTATTATGCCGAGGAAATAATTTATGATATTGTTGTTTTGGAACAATGAGTAATGATATTATTATGCCGGAACAATAAGTATTTATAATATTACTACGCCACAACAATGAGTATTGATATTATTATGCAGGAACAATAGGCAAGGCTAGACTGCACATCATGAATGATTATTTTCAGTAAGAAGTAATTGAGCACATGGGGTGCCCAACTGGATCACCGGGTCCGAGTCTTATCGAACATGTTTGGGATGCTTTAGGAAGCAATATAACTGCTCTCAATCCTCTTCTTTACATCCTTGACCCGCCTGAAACCGCTTTAGAAGAACAATGGTTCTCGCTTCCTAAGGAATTGATTGATAGCGTTATTGCCCGCATCCCAAATAAATGTCTCTATTACATTGCTTCTAGAAGAGATCATAGTCTGGATTGATGATATTTTTCATTCAAAATGAAGCATCCGATTTGTTTATTTTACACATAAGTTAGTTTGTATATTATCATAAATGTCTGGTAATGCCTGTTTATATTATTTTATACTTAACTTGGAGGGTTTTAGGTTCAAAACCTGATTTCCCCAAAGAACCGTCGTATATTCGAGTCTGGTGCATGTTAAATCCATCGAGGTAAACCGTCCTCCAGCTAGTTTGACGAAGAAATGCGGAGAGAATGTCCAGCCCAGGTGTTATCTTCGTCATCTGATCACAGTTCAAAATTACGAGATCCGTCTCATAATAGCTCTAGTGTTGCTTTAAATATAACTAAATAATAAATAAACTTTTAATATAACTTAATTAAACGGTACTTACATATTATACCGCCTTCACCAACTATCGCTAACGGTTTAGTAACTCATTTGGCGATAAAGAACAACGGATTGCCCCACTGCCAGATTGCCATAATTGGCAGGTTAGCAACTCATTGGCGATGACTTGAAATTTGGCGATGAAGTTGGATGGTATAATACTTAAGTACCAATTAAATTATATCTTATATTGTGAGTCAGTTTCATTACAGTTTATGATAAACTTTTTGAGTAATCGTCGTTTCGTTACTTTTCCTTAATTTTTGATAATAAGCATATTTTGGGCAAATAAAAAGTATTTTATGGTACTTTTCCGTTAATCGGGCACAAATGTCACCAACTGTAAATCAAACGTGAGTCGAATTGACAAGCAAATTGAGTGACAGAAAATGACAACAGTCAAAAGAGCTAAACATTATTTGGTTATTTTTCACCAAATTTCCTTTGACGAAATTCTTCATTATTTGGCGATTTTCCTCTTGCTCCCGGTTAACAGAAAAGTGCCTATTTTATAATATAATTTTTGCTTTTATTGGTGGACTTCTCATTATGATAAATATTATAAAATCCTAAAGGAATCAGTAAATTCACGGGATGTTTCTTCTTCTTTGTTGTGGAAACAAATAATTTGGTTTTATTTTGCAAATACGATGAAAAAGGATGTTTGAGTTCATGCTTTTTTCATAAAATTTTATTTAGGACGTAGACTTGTATATTCAAGGATTTTTGGAAGTTTGAGATAAATAAATATTTCCGCCAGGAGCATTCCTAATTCAACTCTCGCCATGTCTCCAGACATCAACTAATCTAAGAAATGAAGCTAGACTTAGATGCATCATTATTATTTCTAGTTGTGGTACTTTTCCGTTATCCGGGCGGCAGCAAAGTATCGCGGTATTTACGTACTATACCGTCATCCCCAACGGTTTAGTAACTTGTTGGCGAAGGATTTAAATTTGGCGATAACGATCAACAGATTACACCATTGCATAATTGATGGTTTGGCAACTCATTGGCGATAGTTTCTAATTTGGCGATAAAGGTGGACGGTATAATACGTAAATACCAATATCGCCACAGAATTTTAACGGAATTCCGCATTATTTGGTGATTTTTCGCTTTGAAAACCATGGTAGAAAATACGGTGGAATTTTACATTATTTGGCGATTTTTCGCTGCCGCTCTGTTAACGGAAAAGTACCTTTTTTATTGCCTGTTTTGACATTTCAGTTAAATGAAATATATTTCTTTCCAGCTCAAAACACTATTGAAACAGAAAATAAAAGATTTTTGTACGTTCTACGCTCAATTGTTGTTAATAAATCTATCAGGCCAATATTTAATATATTAACAATATTAGCCAAACAATTGTGAAGAAATAAGGCTTTTTATATTATTTTCACACTAGCTCTGACAATTACCTTGATAAAATTTGTTGCATCGAAAATAAATTAATTAAGGTACAAATATTTATTTTATACTCCTGATTGGCATGATTAAATTAGTTTAAGAATGTTACAGAAATATCTTCCTTTTATCCATTTCACTTCCTTCCCCTGGTAATGCGAGTTCGCTGTCAAAGTTGAATTAATTAAGACTTAATTCAAGAAAGGGTGGAATTATTTTAATTTTCTTTAATAAAAAGAGCTGTGAAATGCTCGGAAATTACGCTCCTTCTCTATCTTTCCATGGTAATTTGTCAAAAGACTAATTAAGCTGATTTTAAACAAGTTTGGTATTGGGACATTTATATTGTTGACTGGAAAATTCCGAGCATTGATTTTTATGCTTGCAATACTTCCAGACATTACTTTGATTGTATTTCCTAGTTTCTAACGATTACTTTAGTGTGAAATGTTGACTGATATCCGAAATTTTGGTCATACATATTTCTTTTGTAAAATCTAAGTAGTTTAGGTAAATTACTCTGTAATTTATTCGATTGCTGCCCAGCCTCAAATGGGATGTGTTAATTTATTTCCTAGATATCACTGAAATTCAAAGATAGTGCTCTAATTCTTGTATTTTCCAAAACTCACAACAGTTTCAACAGAATCTCTGAGTTTATCGCCAAGATCAGGATCATTGACTTTGTGGCGCTAGCTTCACACGCCAGATAACATCTACGATACCGAAGTCAATTCTTGTAGTATGGTCATATTACTCAGCTACTGGCCCTAGCTTCGCAGGTACGTATCACGACCTTCAAGCGGTATATTGGTGACCTTGGCAACGGAGCCCCCTTCAACAGTCGTGTGGTCATCTACCCGCAGCAAAAACAATCAAAGTCATCACACTCACTTGACGCAAATAAGCAAGCACAGCAAAGTAGTTAGACTCACTTGACGCAAGCAATTAGCAACTCGCCATAACGCTTAGGACTATAAAAATCGTTTGTCCCTACGCCGGTTCACTGGTGGGGAAATACTGTGGCTCTAGCTTCATAAGCCAGATAACATCTACGATACAGATGTTACAGATGTTACATCTACGATGTCATGTTACTCAGCTACTGGCCCTAGAGTCACAGGTTCGTATCACAATCTTCACATGGTACAACTTCCTTATAATTTATAAATTTCTTTTCATTACTATGAGATTAACTATGGAAGAAATTAGTATTACATATTCATAACAGTGTTAATTCACTCACACTATCCCAGCCATGCAAATGGGCTACCGGAGGGGTGGTTTTCGTTTAAAAGAAATTTTGAGAGACTGCTTTGCTAATACAAGGAAAAGTATACATTTTTTAAAAAATTTTTGGTACTTACGTATTATACCGACCAAATTTATCGTTTAACGAGGATGAGGACTACCTCAGCGAACTTGTTCCTGTCAAGTGCCATAAGAAACAACAACAACGCTAAAGAGTGATCTTCCTGAATTTTTCTCGCAAACATTTTATTAAAAGTATTATCCTCTTCCCCTCCCATAAAATTGTAGATCTCGGTACAAACCATGAACATTACTAGCACTCACTTTTTGTTGTTATTTATTTTCTGAATCTCGCACATGAGAACTTTGTGCTACTTGACATACTAAGATAAAACGAATACGAATTTCGGGAATGTTTTTCGATCGATTTAAAGCCATTTTTTTAATGCAGAACTACAATTTGGGTAAAACAATGAACCTATGAAACATCATTTTTTCATATGAAAGTAAAAAGTTATAGAGGGTCAGTTTTCCTTTATTTGTTTTCTTTTCTTAAATTTCTATGGGAATTTTCAAATAAACAATTCTTTTTAGTTTAGCTTAGCTGTATTAACGTCTCTTTTAAGAAAAAACTAGCGCTGTTATGGGATGGAGCTCATAATTTTGAGCCACACTCATATAATGAGAACGGAACCTGAGCTGGTACCCTCTCTCCAAACTTCCACACCACACCAGTGGAGGAACATTTTTCTCTAACGGATTTAACGTGCACAGACCCATTTACAAGACGCACGTTTGGTGTGATCGGGTCTAGAACCTGAAACTCTTCAGTTCCAAAGCAGAGACCTTACCACCAGATCATCATGGCCCTAATTCATGTGTTGAAGCTATTTGGAAAATTTCTTTAATGTTATTTCATTGAGTTTGTTTCTTATAATGTTTATATGCATGCAAAAAATAAAATTGACCGACAGCCATCTTGACAAATTCGCCTCAAAATATCATGCATACCTAAACATTATTACTTTCACTATCGATCCACCCCAACTGGCAGCGCACATTCTACCTTGAAAGACCAGTTTCCGTTTAAACCAAGTTTACGGGTTATAAAATGTGTTAATACTAAGAACTTTCTCGCGAACGTTCTCCACTCCACGCTTGAAACACCCCTATAGAAAAAAAATTTCATGGCCGGTTGGGCTGAATTAGTAGTGATAGGGTTAAATTCTAAAAACTCTGTACAAAGTTGTATCTATCTAGATCTTTACACTTTGTATTTATCATACTATCTTGTATTCGGTCAATTAAACTTACTTTGAATGAATTCCGTTTAAAACGTTTTAGAAATCTGTATATTTGATGTAATATTTCCATATCAAATTTCATACGAATAAATGAAAGTATTTATAACCAACTTACTTGCAGTCAGACAAAAAATTACGGTACTTACGTATTAGACCGTCCTACTTTATCGCCAAATTTGAAGTCGTCTCCAATGAGTTGCTAAACCGCCAATTATGGCAATCCGGCACTGGTGTAATCCGTTGATCTTTATCGCCAAATTTAAAACCGTCGCCAAAGAGTTACTAAACTGTTTGCGAAGACGTTCTAATACAAAACTACCAAAAATACACATAATTCCAGTTTTCTTTTGGTGGGAAAGTAAAGTAAAAGATTTAATGAAATCTGTAGGTTGGAACTTCGTCAAAAACCTGAACCTAAATATTCTTTCTGTACATGAATTTGTTACGAGAATGTTATATTGAATGACATTTTTCATCCATGATTTATTAACGTTTGAAAGTAAACAAATAGAATGCTTCGAATTTTCTTTATCCCTGTTTTCTTGCTCGAAAAAGATGCAATCAGCTTGTTTTAGAATTTATGATGGAAGGATTACTTACTAAGTTATGAAGATAAACGAGATTTTAAGGCCGGATAATCATTTCAAAAGGCCTACCCGTCAACTGATTTTCAATAAATCACAGATTTAAGGATACCTGTACAATTTTTTATCCCTTTTTGTTCTTATACTTCTACCTTTCCCTAATTTATAAAACTCTTCTAGTTCAAAATTTTAATATCGGGTTAAAATACTTTTTCGGCATATTCTTAACAATATATACTCTATAAGAAAAAATCGAAGGGTCAAGAAGCAATCATCCGATTGCTTTGAAATTTCGTATGCATGAGTGTTTTGACCAGATATGCAAAGGATTAAAAATTGGTGTCCAATGAATTAATAGTTTGATCTCCAACGCATCGGAACTGCGCATCCAGCAGATGTATATAAGGAGCCTTTCTTCAACGGTTGTTAAAACTTTCGGTTTGACTGCGATCCAGATTACCTTTCAACAACTTAAAAAATGCCTCACCGCAGGGTTCGTGGTCATTGCGAGCAGCCCTCAGAGTTTGACAGAGATCGACAGAGATCATTGGATTGAAAGAGGCCGGTTGGACAAATCGGAGAATCGCTCGTCATTTGACTCGAAGCGATGCGGTGATTAGAAGATGCTGGCAAGGAGGGGTGGAAAATGGCAGAGTTTAGCATCAGGATTTTAGTGGTCGATCTAGGGCCACAACAGATCGTGAAGACAGATTGACTGTCCGATCAGCTGTCAGCGTCTTCATCTCTATCAACCATCAGACGTTCAACCCAAAGTGTCCACCATGACCATTCACAGACGGTTGAGACAGCGAAATCTACGCTCCCGCCAATCGTTACGCCACCTGCCACTCAAGACTGCATACTGCCGAGCCATATTACAGTGGTTCATGGCTCTATCAGGTTGGAATGATGCCAACTGGAGACGTATAGCCTTTTTCGACGAATCCCGCTTCCTACTGTGTCCTGATGATAATCTAAGATGTGTTTGGAGACACCCGGGGCATAGGGGGGATACTGCTTTCACTATTGCACGCCACACCGACCCTCGACAAATCATTATGGTCTGGGGTGACATTTTTTTTTGATAGACACACCCCTTTTGTTGTCCTTAGAGGTACAGTTACTGCACAGCAGTACATGGAGAACATCCTCAGACCTGTTTTTCTACCATTCCTTTTTCAGTACCCTCGGCTGGTTTTTCAGCAAGACAATGACACATTACATACGGCACGCGTTGCTATGAACTGTCTGCTAGCTTTTCAGACACTTCTTCGGCCTACCAGATCTCTCACCCATCGAGCATGTCTGGGATATGATAAGAAGGCGATTGCATCTGCCACGGAATGTTGATAACCTCGTTCGACAGATGGACCTAATTTGGCAGGAAATACCACAGGAGACCATCCAGAAGCTGTATCGGTCTATGCCACGCCGTGTGGCAACTTGTATGCAGGCTAGAGGTGGGTCACCACCTTATTGAACTTGTTACTGTAACTCTGAAATAAATTGTTCAGTTGTTCTTAGATCTAAATCATTTTACATTCTGCGCATTATTGTCTTATCCACCGATTTTTGTCTGAATTGAACAACTCCTTCCTGGTGGGTTGATTTTTTTGTTATAGAGTGTATATGTTGTAATAACTAATTCATTTTTTATTATTACTTATAATATCAAACTTCTATCAATTCCCAGTAACATATATATATTATATAACATTACATAATATTCTCAATACTGTGTAATATCGAAAAACGCATCGCTCGATAATGTCCATCCGTCTGTGCTGTTTAATAAAACTCGTTTATTAAATTTATAATCTGTTTACTATATTTTTCGAAAACATTAGCGCTATTATGAACGGGAAGCAAGTGACAATACTTTTGATACCTAATGATAAACAATATAGCTTTTAGCACGAACTTTATAAAATAAGTTTCCCTTTTAAAAACCCATTTATATTTCCGGATTATGTTATGATCATTTAAATGTATCCATTTAAAATAACAGAAATGTGTTCGTCAACATGTATGCCTATTTCGTTATCATATGCACAACCGACAATTTAGAATCAACCGCTTTCCTTAATACTGTTGGCGGCATAATGGAACCTAAATGCTTTTAACGTTAAGCTCCTTGTTTACTATCAATTTGTTATTCTCCCTTTTATATTTAAATCAATATATTACCATTTTTATGTTAGGATGAAAGACGATCCTATCCTCAATAACAATAACAACAATTGATCACTTAGCATGTAGAAATGTTCACCATAAGAAGAACCGTATGAAAGCTTTTTGTCAATTTAACAATTTTTCAGGTAAGCGTAATTTAACTCGCCATCGCGTCTGTTGCTGTGTTGCAGATAGAAAACTACTTTTCGAAAGAGAAAATAAAAGTAATTGATTTTTAGAAAAATGAATTCGATTCTTCCATGCTTTTTTCCTCTTCAGAGAAAAGAATTTCAAACTTATCTATGCTTTATATAAAAAAATAGTCTTTTTATCGCATGTCACTGAAGTGCATTTATTGAATACATATCACAGTTTTTTTATCGATGTTTATTTTAACAAGTAATATTTAAAAAATGAAGTCAATTCCTACTTAGGAAGACAAAGAAATTTTTAATTTTAGTTACTTTTTACTAAATAATTACAGTTAATATATAATATTTATCAAAAAATTATTGATTTTTTTTCCAAGAATTGAAATCGCATTCTTCACCTTTACGCGAAAAAAAATTGAATTCCTCTCATTTTACCGATGGAGATACCGCCTGTTGATTTCCATTCTCATTGCAAACAGCAAAAACTCTATTTAACCACTTAACCGGTTTGCCAGTATGCCGTACGTGCATCGATTTATTGAATTTTAACAGTTGTAAACAAAAACAAATCATTCATAACAATTATAATTCAATAGTAAAATGACTTCGAATACGTAGATAAGCCAAGTATTGAATGGATTTCCATTTGAGTCAAAATAAGAAAATATTCCCAAAGTAGAAGGTGTCATCTTATTAGATAGTAAGGAAAATAAACCAGTTAAGGGGTTAAAACATTAAAAAATAATTAAATTTAATTAGTGAATTAATATTTCAAAAAGCTGCATTAACATTAAGTGTCATCCACTATAAGTTTAAAAAAATTACTTTATGGACTTGAGTGGAATGAATAAAAAGTATTTTATTAACGATTGAAAATTTGAATTAGATGCATACATATATATAGGGGGAGAGTGAACTAATAGTAAGAATTTAAAAATAATAAATGAATATTGTTCTGTCGAATATGTTTATCAAATAAAAGTTCTAATTGAACTTGCAAGCTCTAATAAGCCAAGTCCGTGATTGAAAGACGTATAGATTAGACCAAAATGCAGCATTATCTTTGCTTTAAACAAGTAGAGGTGGTCTCCCAGAAATATTCTCCCCAAATATGACCTTGTTTTCCATCTCTGCATAGAATAAATGCTACTTACGTAATAAGGTGTCGATAATTTTTGCCAAATCAGAAAACGGTCGCCAATAGATTGACTATGCGCCAAAATTAGTGTGTCATGTATTCAAAAGCATTAATGAATTTTGGCCATTAAAAGGAAATTTGGCGTGGTTGGCTGATTGACAGTCTAATACGTAAGTACCAAATAAATGTATTTGGCGCAACATAGCCAAATTTGGCTCTTGAGTCTTTAAACCCTACTTTTATCCTATCCGCATAAAATAAAGACAATTGGGTAAGGCCGCCAATGCCTTGCATGGTTTTGGCAAAATTAATCTTCAGATATCCAAGTGCTAAGAGAGGAACACATGCCATCTTCACATGACAGTCATGGTTCACATGTCAGTTTAATATAACTTAAAATCCCGCGATCGTTTCAAAAGTCTTATTACATTTAAATGGAACGTAAATATAACTAACTAGATTAGACTATTCTTAAGAACTGGAATGATAAATTTGTTTAAAATAATAAATATTATGTGGAGAATATTTGAATTTCCAATACCTTCTGCTGTCTCTATTTATTAGAAAAAAATATTGCAACATTAAAAATTGCGTATTTAAAATTGACTAGTAGAAAAATTATGGTCCTCAGATTCAAGTGATAAATTATATTGTAGATTTTTATTCATTCTGAGTTAATTTAAAAACAATAACTAAAAATAAAAATATTGAAAATATAAGTAGCAGCCAATTCTAGATCAGATTTTGTTTTAAAAACTAGAAATAAATTTCTCTACGTAATAAATAAGTACCAAATATGTTTTAATTCCCTGTAACAAGAAAATAAAATATTAGTAAATTGATATATGAAGAGTTTACTCCGAGCGAATTTTAATTTATTTTTTAAACAAAAAATGCTTTTTTATAGTATGGAGGGGTTTTTTTTGTAAAATATTTTTTTTAAAAAAAGGCTCTATATTTTCTTTAACTTTATGATAAAAAAACCCATTGCCCTTTAAAAAGTCAAGAGACCGTGTGTCCTTCTATTAATGTAAAAAAAATTTCCAAGATATTAATTAAAAATCTAACGTAATAAAAAATAATTTTAATTTTAAATGAAGTTTTAATTATATTCGTTAAGTACCAAGAGAGGATTATTATTTAACTTGGTTGAATAATAATGCCATGGACCTTACTTCACCTTAATTAAGTGATTTATAAACAAAAAATAAATTTTGAAAATATGTTTTAAATAAGTCTATTTTTTTACATTATTGTTATAAATGAAATCAACTTTATTTTCTTCTTCAAAATTGGAGAAAACAATTAATAGCAGTTACATATACTCTTACTCAAAATGAAAAATTGAACATCAGAAATTCTATTTGATTGATATCAGCAATTAGTATTCTTTATATCGACAAATGGCACCATGGCGCTAAAGTTAAAACACAAAATGATTGATAAAGTATTGCAAATATTAAAAAAATTAATATAAAGCCATTATTCTACTTTATTAATGGCCTTGTAGCTGGTGACCAAATGCGACTAATACTTTCATTGATATGATATTCCTCATTTTGAAAGTAGAATCATAAAATACTAAGATATCTCACTGTTCTGCAAATCCATTTATTCATAAGAAGTTCGTCTCGTAGTTTTATAAAGTAAAATATCAAATAATAATTACGATTTTATACAGGCAATCACTATAGATTACAAAAAAATCAAATTTGTGATCTGCACAGCATCAAATTTGATAATAAAGCTACCGATAATCAGTTTATTTTGAAACCATCAGTTACCATTCTAATCTACAATCTAGAGCAAATCAGCATTAAAATCAGTAGAATACATTTTCGGTAGGAAAGCGTATATCTTGGCTCTGGGGCAATAATTCCCGCAAGGTGGATTTCAGATATAAAAATGAGCCAGTCTCGCCAAATTAGTTTTATTATTGGGCGCCGGACTTTATTGCTCGTTTGAATAAGGACCGGTGAATAAAACTCGCCAATTTAAAATTTTGGCGGGGTTATAAATTAACTTTTCCATGAAACGCCGAGGAAATTTTACGGCAATTTTATACAGCAATTAAAATTTATGGGCCTACATTCAAGGCCTACTGGATGAAATGGGGCTCTTACGCAAAATATCATTGATTTTACAGGGGAGGGTTGATCTGGACGATAACGAATTGAAGACATTAACTTTAGTCTAAACACGTTGGGGAATGTAGAGGTGTGTAAGAGAAATGAACTTGTGTGATATATAAATAATGCCGAATAATTTAGCCATAAAAATACTACAAGATTTAAAAGATCTGCTGCAAAATTGCATATCAAGAGGGTTTCATATGATTAGGTTTGAAATTTTACAAGGAATAAGATATTATTTAAATATCTTTATGTTCTGTAACAAGATCGATCCCAGAAAAGAGAATTTGTATTGGTTTGAATCCAAACGCACAATAAATAACTCGATTAACTTACTTCATATTTTAGTCTCAATAATCTATGTTTTACTACGTAAACTGTGTATATTTGATAATAAAAATCCTATTATTTCTTTGTTACTTTTATCAGTATGACACACTGAAAAAAAGAAAATTGGATTTCAAACAAGTAATATAAAAAAAGAAATTTTAAAAATCAATTCCTACATAGGTTAGCAAAGAAAATGTTTTTTTTAGTTGCTTTTTTATCAAATAATTACAATTGTTGTTCTCGTGTTTCATTTTACAACAAAAGGAGGAGTGCAGTCGGTATGGACCCCTGAGCACCCGAGGGCAGAAGTTTGACTTTCTAGCTCACATACGCCACAAATCCATTTTAAAGGGCGAACCTCATTCATACATTTCATTCATTCATCCACAGATCGCAATTTAGATCTGGAACAGAAAAAGATATCCTCTGACTCAGTACCCCCAGTGGTATTACACTTGACATGGAGGACTTTGGGATCACAGCAGATTTAACGAGCACCAAACGCATAGCATTTTCTGCTGACAGATTCGAACTCGCAGCCCAAAGGATCCAAATCCAACGCCCAGCCAACCAGGCTATCAAGACCTTACATTTAAAATTATTATAAATAAGTGATAAAAAATTATACTAGTGTTGATGTTTCAACTCATATTGAGGATTGTATGCCAATTGAGGCAACGCAAAATACGTGAATTTTCTTCCCCAGTTGGGGTAACGCCATACAGATTAGAAATTTTTAATTTTCTGTATTGTGCATTATTTTAATTCAAAAGTACTTCAGAATGAATTCCAAAAATCGATTCATTAACGATGTTTAATTTTAAATCCATCAAACATTAAGAAAATAATCCGAATTGTTTGAAATAATCGGCCGAAAACATGTTAAGCCTAATCTCACTGGCGTGAGAAAACAAAACCCGAACTGAAGTCTTATTGATTTGGCGGTGGGGAAATGAAGAGTTTTGGCGAGAAAGTTAGTTTATAATTAATTAATTAATTAATTACGAATAAATTAATATTTGAAAAACTGTATTTACATCAAATGTCATCCCCTACAAACTTTAAAAATGTACTGATCTAGAAGGTAATATGTTTTTCAATTCTTACTATTAGCTCAAATGTTATAATTCAAATGTGTTCAATTCTTACTATTAGCTCAAATGTTATAATTCAAATGTGTTAAATTCTTACTATTAGCTCAAATGTTATAATTCAAATGTGTTAAATTCTTACTATTATCTCAAATGTTATAATTCAAATGTGTTGAATTCTTACTATTAGCTCAAATGTTATAATTCAAATGTGTTGAATTCTTACTATTAGCTCAAATGTTATAATTCAAATGTGTTCAATTCTTACTATTAGCTCAAGTGTTATAATTCAAATGTGTCCAATTCATACTATTAGCTCAAATGTACTTTCCATTTACATGTATATATATATACCGTCAGAAGCTACTGCACCCCTTCTTTCGATGTAAAATGAAACACGAGAACAATAATTGTAACTACTTGATAAAAAGAAACTAAAATAAAAAATTTCTTTGTTAACCTAAGTATGAATTTATTACATTATTTTTTTAAATTTATTTCTTGTTATGACAAATATTCGGAAAATGAACTTGGCCAGATACTGAAATATAAATCGGATTAACAGTTTAAAATTAGAAAATCCTCCAAACAAAATCGGATCCTTTAAAATATAAGAAAGACGTTAATCTCATTGAATTAGACTTTGTCAGATATTTATAAATAATTACCTTTTAACAAACCTTGAAATACACAGCATAGATTTAAATCCTTATTTATTTATTTTAAATACATTAACGGCAAATCATTTACTACTTGGTATCAGCAAAATCTAAGTATTTTTTAAAGTTTTCATGCATAATTAAACCGAATGAATACAGCTCGAAATAGGATTTAATAGCTAAAGCTTTGTATTCCTTTTGCCTGAGAGCGATTGTCCGTTAATCCTGTATCCTTCCAACTGGCATTAAATAGTATTTATCCTCAGATAATTAAATGCAATATCCAGTCTCTATAAAAGTTTCTGGTAATGACAGCTCTGGAGAATTGGTAACAACGAAGCATTCTTAGATAATTATCGCTAGTGGCCGCGGGCAAAGTCAATTTAAGAGGGCTCTTCTCCGCTCTGTCCCAATTATTCAAACTTTTCTTATCGGGTTGCAATCAACGATTTCCTTGCTTTTAATTCACTTTCAACTGGAAATCTTGCAGCTGAAACGGGCAGAAGCTTGTTAGCTGCGAAATGTACTGCGTTTAAACTTATTAAAGGGAGTTTTCAAGTCCAAAACACGGATTAAATGGGTTTGATTCTTAGAAGTATTAAAGTTTCGGTAATCCTGTTTCGATTTTTGTGTGTGCATTCCTTTAAGAATTTGTATCGAAAATATTAGTCTTCGGCTTGGTGGATGGTAATAAAATAACTGGCCGTCTTTGGCGAATAATTGGGGAACTGGAAATATTCCATGCTTTTAATTTAAATTAAATCCTTGTCTTCTCGACAAAGGAAACTAAAAGATCAGTTCTCAACGAAGAAGGAAGTTATCTTAAAGAATTAGGTCTTGTACCCTTTGGGGTTGGTAAGTCGTCGTGGGGCAGACTATGACTAACAAAGGAAGAATTTGTCTAACGAAGCAGAGTTCCAAGACATCTTGGTGTTATTCCACAGAGTTTTCTTTTGTGGTATTACGATTTCATTGGGCCAAGAAAGCCTGGTTGGTAGAGTGTTGGACTAGTACTCCCTAGGTTACGGGTTTGAAGTTCATCGACCAAAAGATTCCCCGAGTGTGTGGCGATTGGCGCTCGTTAAATCTGTTCGTGGTCTCAAAGTCTTCCATGTCGAGAGTAATATCACTGGGGGTGCTGGGTCAGAGATGATCGTTCTCTGTTCCAAGTCTAAATTACGATCTGAGATGTATGAATGAATTTGCGTGAATGTAGTCCGCCCCCCTAAAAAGGGTTGCGACGTGTGTGTAGCTAAATCGTACTCTTGGCCCTAGATGGCGATACCTGTAAAACAAAGAGAGGCATTTCTTGGGCTTAAAATCTGCTGATTTAAGCCTAAGATATCAGTGGAGGCTTGTCCACAACAAGTGCCATTAGTCACTACAACGATTTCATTATCATGGCAGAACATAATGTTGTTTTTAGAATGAGGTTTTTGGCATCAACAAAAATCCGTTGGCGAAAAATTGAAATTTTATTATTTGCAGGAGCTTGTTTGTCTGTTTGAGGTTTTCTGGCACAAGAACCATGATGACAACTATACTGCGCCAAACAATGGGTAAAATTATATTATTTTAAAACAGTCACCGAAAAGAAATTGAGAAGAAGCGAAAATGTGACTAAGATTCAAATAAAAGGATAAAAATTTAGGGACTTTAAGAATGCAAAGACTTGCACATGAGGTATCTTACAAAGTAAGGGATATAATGGAGTGAAAGATTTCTGAAAAAACTGTAACCGATGGGGATTGAAGTTTAGACATTCTGACAAAATATGCTGTACAGACATTTGACAATGACAACGCGAACACAGTGGTGGTTGTTCATCTAGCAATAAATGAATATGAATGTATCTCCTGTGTCCTATGCGTAAAAGAGTTAAGATAATATCTGCTTTATTGCTCGCTAATGAAGGACAAGGTTGCACTTGGGGTTTGACAATATGGAGTTAGTTGTTTGTCTTCAGGTCCCACTGTGTCTGTTATTCAGAATAAAAAACATCTTAATATGTTTCTTTAAACCATTCACCGGAATATTAGTAGTTATTGAAGTAGTCGCCAATTTGGCAGCCCTGTACGCCTCTTCGTTTCCTAAAATTCTAACGTGAGATGGTACCCAACAGAATAAAGTATACTGACTACCAATAAGTATTTGGACACCTATGCAAATGATGATATCTGCGGTCCTAAGGTACGTCATGACCTCCGCCGGTGTATATTGTATAGGAAACAGCATCGGCTTCAGCAAAATGCCTCGCAGTTTGGAGCTCTCTGATTTCGAGAAAGGTATTACTATCGGGGATCACAAATGTGGCCGATCCTTACGAGACATATCTAGCGATCTGAAGTACCCAAAATTGAGAGTGACCTATGCGATTAAGAAATGGAAGGTGAGTGGTAATTGCCGGAATGCACCCCGAGTTGGCAGACCAACGAAACTGGGAGATAGAAACCGACGAGTGCTGTCCAGAGAAATTCGGAAGAACCGCACCCAACTGATGGCCCTCATCCGCGAGGAGTTTCAGCAGGCATCCGGGAGTATTGTTTCAATGAATACCATCCTTAAGGAAGCACATCTGCTTGGTTTTCATGGTCGTGCTGCTGCCCATAGGCTTTGATCACAAAGTCTAACCGCGCTGCTCGGTTAATGTGGTGCAAAGCACATCGAAATTGGACCGTAGATTAGTGGAAACGGGTTCTTTGGAGTGACGAATCAAGGTTCACTCCTTTACCTTTCGGATGGCAGGGTCTGGGTCCTGTGTCTACCTGGAGAACGTCTTCTACAAGAATGCATTGTGCTAAAGTCAAGTTCGGTGGAGGTGGAATTATGGTCTCGGGTGTTTCTCCTGGTATGGGCTGGGACCCTTGGTCCCCATTCATGGTAAGCTCAACTCCGATGCCTACTGCACTATTTTGGAGGACAATGGGCATCCTGCGTTGTGGCAGTTTTACGGGTTGGACCCCTGTTACTTTCAGGACGACAATGGCAGTTGACATGTTTCGATGTTGACCAACGCTTGGTATGGTGCCAATGGAGTTCATCGAATGGACTTGCCTGTGCAGAGTCCAGACCTGAACCCAATCTAGAGCCTCTGGGACGAATTGCAACGCCGAATTCAGGGGTGCACTACCCTTGCAAAATCGGTGAAGGAACTTCTATGTCTTCTCCAAGCCGAGTGGAAGAAAATACCACTAGCTGCCATACAAAGACTTGTGGACAGTATGCCCCGGAGGGTCCACGCTGTAATTACATCTCTTGGAGGCTCTATCAACTATTGATTTTGTGTAAAGTTAGTTTTACTTTTCTATCACAGGAGTCCGAATACTTATTGGTAGTCAGTGTAGTATAGTTACGAGAAGTTGGTGTATCAAGAGCTTCTAAGACCTTTAAAGTTAAAGGATGAAGATTACATGATTTGAGAGAATGTAAAACGCTCAGAGAGTCCGTAGAGATGATAAAATTTTTATTCAGGTTATTAGAAATTTCTTATGAAGCATATGAAAGACCACTTATTTCTGCAGTAAAAACCGAACGGAAAAGGTGAAGTTTAATAGAAGAAACTGTATGAGGGTAAACAACAGCAAAAGAAACATGATCAGCTAATTTTGGCCCGTCTGTAAAATTTGGAATAAAATTTTGATATTGATGTCCGTGTTTTAAGAAAATTACTTGAAACATTATACCTGCTGTACCGGATTTGCTAAAATTTTCAACAGGATTTAAACATTGCACTTGTAGTGATTGATTGTCGAAACTGCGACGCTAGGGCCTGTAGTCGAGTAACATAGCCACTATACCAAAAGTCGACTTCGCCATCGTAGATGTTATCTGGCTTATAAGGCTAATGGTACAGTGTCTGTCTATCTGTGGCAAATATAGTAGATAAACGCTTAGAACAAGACGGACGAAATTTAGTATAATCTTTACACTAAATTTCTAGATTTCTATCAATTTTTGAGCAAACTTTCTTCAGTGGAAGCCTGTTAAATCCGAGTGCTCGAACGAAAAATAACGATAACCCCAAAACGAAGACATTTGGATAGATGAAATTTGGTACACACTTATCATCTATTGTAGTCACTATAAAGTTTTGAGCCAAACCCAACAAGAATTTGACCGTCTGTACTATGAGAAATATGTGTTATTATTATTAATGGCATTTGCCATGGACAAGCGCGCTGACGGGCCGTCAGCAATTTTAAGCCGTATGAGCGTCTCTTGTTTTTGAAGTAGCGCCGACTAGGGCCAAAAGTACGACTTAGCTAAATACTCATCACTTTCGATTGCGCTATTCTAGGGCTAAATATCATGTGCAATGAGTCAGCAAAAAGTTTGGACTCGACTACTGGACAAATGTGTAAAATTTCTACTCACTTCACTCCACCATTCTATGGAGATAAGCACCAAAAATGCTACTGTCCAAACATACCAGAAAGCAGAGGCGAGGAAAATCTCTTAAATTATTGCAATCTCTGCCATAGACCTCCTCCAAACGTGAATGGGCATCTACATAATATATGGCAATCAATTACCTAAAATGATAATAATTTTAAATTCAACGAGATAATCGCGCATTCCTCAAATTTACCGCAATATCCAAACCTATCACAATTAATAGAAATGCACCAATCCTGATAATACGGTTTTGGACGCACTTTTCTGCAAGTAATTAATTTAGAGCTCCTCTATTGATTACTCCCCACCAGCATATCTGCAAATTGAATACTTGACGAATATATTATTTGGGCTGCTTCCTAACGAATTGATTCGAAAAGTGAATAGGGAATCTGAAAGTGGTTGCTTCTCAAGCTAAAATCATGTTAAGTGAATAGTTGTTACATTTAGCTTGTAATTGGTCAACGTCTAAAGCCGCAACCAATCAAAACCTCTACCGAGGAAATTAAATTTGGTGAAATTTCAGATAGATAATTTTGAAAGTAGTGGCATGAAAGGCCATTAAAATTTTCGGTTAGTTGAGATTTATAGGAAATGTAGTTGTAATTGCCAAGGAATGGGTAAATACCATTAATATAACTGAAATAATTTAATGCAAAATACATTTTATGTATAGATCAAAATTTTAAACAAACATTGATCTGCACTACGCCTCCAAAAAATGTTAAGGTTATAAAGTTGCGATTTCTAGTTATAGCAAAATTAGATAAAGATTGAAATGAAATCTGCTAAGTATATTTCGATGTATCATATCAGAACATCATTTCTTGAACGGCCAAGATTCCCTTGCTCATGTAAGTTAAATTATATTTTTCATTCATTTCAATTGTTTCATTGAATGAGTCACTTTAGTACTCCAAACGGTCCAAAAAAACTTTGTTCTCGCATTTATTGTTAAAAAAATATCGCATTTCCTATTTATTTTATTTAATAAAATAACGTGCTCCAAATGACATATTTCTAGATTTTATTTACTGTAGTCATAAACTTATTTTTTAAAAAAAATCAGAGCTTTTGTATATGCAATGGCAACGCGTTAATTTTCGCCTACGGATGTTTGTTGACTCCAAAAATCTCATACTCTACTTGTGCATTTTATATATAAGTTTTACTCTCTTCTACTCCTACCAGTGCATTTCGTATATGAGATATACTTCATTCTACTGCTACTTGTGCATTTCGTATATGAGATTTACTTCATTCTACTGCTACTAGTGTATTTCGTATATGAGATTTATTTCCTTCTACTCCTACCAGTGCATTTCGTATATGAGATATATTTAATTCTACCGCTACTACTACTTGTATATTAAATATACGACTCCGTAATACTACTAAATATAAAAATTCTATTCTATAATACTTCTAAGTATATAAATTTTACTTCATTCTGTTACTGTGTAAGATAAGAATTCTATTTCCTTATATTATTGTTGTAAGTTACGAATTCGAATTCAACTTATGATTTATACTTTACTTATAAGAATTATACTTCATTTTAATACATGTTCATGAAGTATACTAATTCTATTCCATCCCATTACAAAGTAAATATTCTAGTTCTATTTCATTCTACTATATTATAAAAGTTCATGATTCATTACGTTACAGTTAAAGTGCATAGGTTCTATTTCATTCTATTATTGTGAAAGTACAACAGTTCATATTACAGTTTAAGTATAAAGGTAACAGAGAGAAAAATGTAAATTTGAATATCTACTACAGGACCTCATAACATGCCTGTATATTCGATTTCATAATACATAAGTTTTCATAATAGCTTTTAAGTTTTATCCCTCAATATAATCAGAGACAACATACACACAAATAATCATTTAATATCAGAATATAGCACATCAGCTCAAATCAAGAAATTAAAAGAATGAACAACATTGCTATAAAATATACTTAGTTTCTTTTTTTAAAACAATTTAAAAAAAGAAAGGAAATTTGTAAAAAATGAAAAAAATAATTACCAAATTGTCAGAAAAATAACATAACTGAAAATTAACTTTCTTTTAATTGAAAGTAGCCTTGAAAATTTAATTTGAGCAATAACATGTTATTTCATTTTTATTTCACTATTTTAAAATCGAAATGAAATTTCTGCAATGATTTTGCAATACCTATTATTAGAGATTTAGTACATGCTAAGTTTAGAAGTATTATGTCAAACAGTAGTCTAGACTAGAGCTAAGTTTTTTTTCAATTAATAAAATGTATAAACACCACCATGTTGAATGTAACGAAGAAAATGAACTTTTAACATATTATGATTGGTTTAACTGGATCATAAAACTGTAATTTTAGACTAAATTCAATATCATTTCAAGATTTTAAATAAAATTTCAAATATGCCATGTTATAAATTGTTACCCGGATTCAGCAGTAAAATTACTTCTAACAAAAATTTTTTAAAAAGAAAAAAAATTCAATATATTTATCATAAGACAGTCTAGAAATTTTTAAATAAAAAGTCATGGTTGGATGCATATTAATTTTTTGACTAAATTCAAGAGTAT
>JAOUZG010000678.1:746255-788277 GCA_026289955.1 Argiope argentata | reverse complement strand
GGGATCTTTTGCGTGCATAATGCAGTCCATTTATTACAACATATGCTCATTATGGTTTCTTTACGAAAGAAAAAATTTGAAAATTGAATTTAAAAATGAATGCTATACATAACATAGGGTTATTTTCGTTTGGAGCAATTTGGTTTATTGGTTTGACCTTAACCGTTACTTAACAATTCCAGGGGCCACTATTTCAACCATTTGGGATTATCAGTTGGAATGTTGTTATGTCATTGGGGCAATTACCGATTTTCCTTTTGGTTTTTCGAAATAGATTGAATTTAGTTGATGGAATGGTTTTGGAAACTGTGTAACATTTGTAAAATATATCTGCCTATGATTATGATAGTTTAAAAACGAGACAAAGGTAACTTTTATTTATCATCATACCATGTGAAATTAGAAATTATTTAAACTAGTTGAATTTTGGAAAGTACTTTAAAAAACGACGTATTTTTCATCGATTTTGCATATAAAATTTTTAAAAAATATTAAAATGAAATCTGCCATGCATATATCAATGTATCATGTCAGAACATGATTTCTTGAACGGCCAAGCACCACGTGCTCATGCGAGTTAAATAATATATTTTTTTTTCATTTGAATGGTTTCATTGAATGAGTCACTTTAGTATTGCAAACGACTGCTTTTACTGCTTCACCACATGTACACTGTACTCGATTCGTTCATTTTTCAGATTTTTAAAATTTCCGAAGCAATAATATAGGAAATAAGTGACACAAATTAATTTTATTCGTTGTTTTCGAAGAAAGAATAAAAGAAATTTTCTAAAGAAACCTAGAAAAACGAGTGATTAGCAACTTTGAAAAATCCCGGTATTGCCTTCAAAATGGAACAAATATTTTTATCTAAACTAAAATATTGAAATATGTGCTTATATAACCATTGTTAGTAATGAAATTCCAAAAAAAAAGCGTACAGTTTTTTAAGTTGATAAGATGATTTACAATCATAAAAGTTTATGAAACTGTTTCGTTACTTTTTCAAACTTTATTTTTAGAAAATTTCTATATTATATATATATTAATTATGCATAAAAACTTTTTAAAACAGTATACTGAAAAAAATATATATCCTAACGAAACTACCTTTTCTAACAATTGCAAGAAAGAAATGTGAAAATAAGAAAAGAAAAAAAATCCTGAACAGGAAAGAACGATTCAAATCAGCGGCTTAATCATTAAAATATAATCACAGACACACCAACTTTTTCTCCCAACTTTCCTCTTTCGGAAGGACGTAAAAAAATGAGATAGGGAAAAAAACCTCCTGGGGAATTTTTTATTCCCTTTTTTATGCTAAGGAGAGAGAGCATAAAAAAGATTCCTTGATAAAGCAACATTCGTGGGAAAAAAATAAATTTTTGTTTTCGCAATTAAACGAAAGTCTCCGTCTCTGTTTTTCAAGGATAAATTTTGCCACTTTAATTATGTATCTAACTTGACCGTTGGTATTAAATAAAATTCATTGCTGGTCTATTTAAAATTAGGTAAATTTTAAAAAATGGCATTCTTTCAAAGTTTGTTTAAAATATTTAATTTGTGTTTAAAATTGTCTGTTAAAATATAATCCATTTTTAACTACAAATTTTATTGTTTGTATTAAAGTGATTTGATCATTATTCATAACACTTTGGAAAGAACTTTTAATTTTAATCTTACCATTGACAGATTATATATTTTTTTAATTATTTTGAACAAAATTGCTTATTGAAATTCAGCAAATTTTGGAAATTAGTTAATTCATAGGGAATATTTTTAATACTAATTTAATTTCAGTTAAATGTCTAAAAAATACTTTGTTTTACATCGTTTGCTTAACAATTTTTTTAACGTAAGATTTACATTAAAGCTAAGTTGTTTTAACAATCTACTCTGGTTCTACTGGTTATACTGTGATCTAGAAACTTTCCGTTCCCTCCCCCACCTAATTAACTACTCAGATATTAAAGATAATCTATTTTCTTTCGCTTACTTTCATGGAAAAACAATTACAAGATTAAAAGGTTTGATGAAACAACGAAAGTCATTTGAATATCAGGGCAACAACATATTCTGTTGTTGTTGTTGTTGTGACTAATGGCACTTGCCGTGGACAAGCCCCGCTGATACATCAGCAGATTTTAAGCCGGAGATATACATCTCTTGTTTTCACACGTAGCGCCATCTAGGGCCAAGAGTACAACTTAGCTACACACACGTCACAACCCTTTTTTAGGGGGCGGACTTCATTCATGCAAATTCATTCATTCTTCACAGATCGTAATTTAGACCTGGAACAGAGAACGATCACCTCTGACCCTGTACCCCCAGTGATATTACTCTCGATATGGAGGACTTTGCGACCACGAACAGATTTAACGATCACCAATCGCCACACACTCGGGGAATGTTTTGGTCGGTTAGCTTCGGACCCGTAACCTAAGGAGTACGAGTCCAACGCTCTACCAAACAGGCCATCCCGGCCCTTCAACATATTCTAATGCAGAAAAGTATGCAGTACTTTCATAGAAGAACAATATCAAGATTAAGAGTTCGATGAAATAACGAAAGCAATTTGAATATCAGGACAACAGCCTAATCTACTGCAGGACAGTATGCAAAAAAGGAAAAAATAGCGGTTATTTATAATTATTATTAAATATGGATATATTTTAAATGTTCGAACTGCATAATTTTTTATACAGTGATAATTTTGAAACTTAATATTAAAAAAAAGGGCATTCAGATTAATTTTTAATAAATAAAAATTTCAAAATATAACCCCTATATACATTTTCCCACCATATTATATATATATATATATATTTTCAGGTCAAATTGTATGGCGCATATTGCGCCAACAAGCATTCATCTTTATTATTAGCAGATATATAACTAGATATAGAAATGGGAAATACAAACTTAATTATCAAGGCTTTTCTTTAGATCAAACATACGATACAAACTTAGATCTGTTCTCGCTAAATTACTGTTTTACTACTTTTTTCCTATGGATCTGCTTTCTCGAATGTACGGTTAAAAAAATTGTTTTGTTTCTTCCATAAAGAAGGTGCGGTTAACCCTGAAAAATAAATGTTGGCCAGAGAGCTCATCAGAACTTGGTTCTTCTGTTCGATTTTCTTTCTCCAAACGAAGGATGCAGACAAAAGAATCTACTCGGGACGAATAATATAAGGCTTGAGAATGGCATTTTTTCTTTCTAAAAGCTTTATACTGTTTACATTTTTTGTGGTAGGAGACAACGATTTTATTCCAAAATAAAACGCATAAAAATTCCAGATTTCTTTTTTTTTTCTAGTGTATACTTAGAATTTTTTTCATGGGTCAATGCGAGAATATTATATTTTTACATCACCATTTTAGATATAATTCTCTGCGGGTTTTTTTTGTCATTACTTCAATATTTCAGTTTTATTTCTGTAAATATACAATATATTTAATCAACCCTTTGCAATCCGAAAAATAATTAGCTGCAAAATTATTTACTTAATACGAATATTCGTTTACTGCTATGAAAAACAAATATGCATAATACTTTTAAGTTGCATTTCTTGAAAAATTTATCTACATCTCTTAAACATTATGTAGGTGTTATGTAGGTGATTAAATTTGAAAAAAAATATCAAAATGATGCACACCCTTGAATGACAAGTCAGAGGCACCATCAGAGTGCAAAGGGTTAAAAAAATACTTAAAAATTTTTTTTCTTTGATTTTTTTTCCTGATGAATAATTTTCCGAGTAAATTTTACTTGATTGCTTAATCATTTAGTAAATTTTGAACAAATTAGCTTTGACTCAAATGGATTTTAAAACTAATTCAACAGATTTAAGAATTATATTTAGTTACGTTGGGAGTAATTAAAATGGATTATGTTTATTTGTTTTGATATTAAACTTTTTCATTGCTCTTATATTTAGTTTACTGAGAATATTTTTATATAATACATATTTAACATATGTATCTCCACATTTCAAAATTTTTTGAATTCACAAATCATTTTTTTTTGGAAAATTACGCGTCTATTTACCTCTGAACTCAATAACACAAAAATTCTTTAAGTCAGACCAATGAAATTTTCACTTCAAATTTACATATATGCGAATATATCTCAGACGTGAAAACGAAATCTATTCAGAAGAGATCCATCTATTCTGCAACCTGAATACGAATGAACAAAACATCAAAATACAAATCACTAGATGAATACAATTTGGTGTACAGATTTAGAGTATAAAGAAGAGATGATATCTAATTTTGAATAAAATCCGTACTAGCAATAGGATTGAACACTTATTGCTAGTACGTTTTTATGAATTTAAAGCGACCAGGGATCTTTAAAATGACTTTTTTCAATTTTCACCTTTAGCAATTTGAAACTCTACAGGCATTCAGAGTAACACTATAGCAGATGGCAAAGAAAATGTTAAAGTATTATATTAATTTATTTATGAGTTGGGGGGTTAATATAATATTAGTGATAATTAACGTTAATAAAAATGTTCCAGGTGCTCCAGATTTGTTCGAAAAGGCTCCAATTTTTATTATTACTTCCTCTAACACTTTTGAAACAAAAATGGGATTAATCTTGAAGTTTCAGAACGGAATATGAAAATTAGCCAATATAATAACTCAAAAATTACTTTTTAAAAAAAAATCAGTAGTTTTGATATATTATATTGGTTAATAAACTGGATTAATAAAAATAGGAGCACTTTCGAACATATTTGGAGTGCCTGGAACATTTTTCCTTATTTATCGCTAATATTATACTGTATGAACTTCCCTAACTCATAAATAAATTAACATAATGCTTTAAAAATGTGGTGTGTCGTCTCCTATAGTGTTACTCTTAATGCCTGTAAAATTTCAAGTTGCTAAGATAATTGCAAAAAGTCATTTTAAAGGTCCCTGGTCACCTTAAATGTAATAATTGAAAAAAATTTGCAATTACTGAAATAAATGAAATTCGTTCGGTAACCTTGAAGCAAATATTATTGTTCTGTCTTAAATTTTGGTAACAATCGATCAAAAAAGGCATCCATAATGTATATGCATTTTTTTCAGTACTATACGAAGTATAAAATCCTCATATGTCGGAGTCTGAAAAATTTGAGCACTCTCAAGATTCCAACAATTTTTCATACCAAGGTTCAAGAAGGAAAAACAGTATGACATTTTTATTTGAAATCACGCAAGAAAATTCATAAAGATTCAAAAATAAGATTTTATAAATATAATTTTTAGACACTATATTCTATAAATTTATTATTTTCTTCATATAAAGAATTAATTAGAAGTAGATATCTTTACTAAAAGTGATAAGCAAGTTTTTGAAGTCAGAAACAGATTACGCATGCCATTGGGTTCAGTAAAAAAGGAAAGAAAGCAATATAAAATCTAAGTAACATTATTGCTCCTGAAAATTGTCCTTTAACAATATTATCACCTTAAATTGTGTTACTGCTGTTGTTACTTATGGCACTTGCCATGGACAAGCCCCCACTGATTATATCAGCATATTTTAAGTATCTTGCGTCTCTTGTTTGAAGTAGCGCCAATTAGGGTCAAGTGTACTACTTAGCTATACATAACATAACGCCATCCTGTGCCCCCCGATGCCTATAATGCTAAGTTATCTAACCAGTTGGATAAGCACAATATGGGAGATAGAAAAAAAAGGAAAGATTTGTTAAAGGGGAAAAAAGAGACAATACAGCATTCAGGGGTTTCCGGAGAGAATGCCATCAGTGTCAATCTTACACGAATCTGTTCACTTTTTGCTGAAGTTATAACTGGATAGAGGGGACAAGAATACTGAAACAAATGGGGATTATGGGTTGAACTTACAGGGGAATTAATTAGACTACGAACTGAAAAGGGGGAAAATATTGACAAAATTAACTGTGAACATATGTATAAGCAAATAAACAATCACTATAGAGCCAGAAATACGTAGTGTCCATCTGGGTCCGGGGGTGTTGTTTTTTCTCGTGAGTCTGCACTTTTGAGGGTCTTTTTAAGTTACAATTTTGATTGATTTTCACAAGGGGAATTCCGGTCTCAACTATTGTAGGTCTTGAAAAGGTCTTCTATCTATGAATAAGGTTTACTATGGAGGGGAATTTGTCGCTTGAAAGGGTCACACTCATCACAATCTCTTGCACAGCCCCTTTTTATAGGGGGGAGGGGCACAGTCACACATCTCACAGATAGCACACAGAAGAACCACCATGCCCGAACCGGGACTCGAACTCGAGACTCCCAGAACACGAGGAAGACGCGCTACCTCTGTGCCAGAAATCTGGCACCTTAAATTGTAAGAGGTCAAATAAGCTCCTTAGTGAAAAATATATTTTATTCCACAAAAAAGAGAGTACAGCTAGCAAATACACAACCAAAGCTGACACAGCAAAATGATTCGCAGAAAACAGTAAAAACGAATAAAAACAGATTTTTGACTAAACAACAACAGCAACACAAAGAAAGAAATTCGCTAAGCGATTAACACTGTAAAGAGAAAATAATTCCATGCATTACTGAACAGTTTCGTAGCCCTCTAATAGAATATGGAAATATGGATTTTAGAAAGTTAAGGATTACAGTTCTTAATAGAGATATTGTCATAATTCCTGTATTTTTCAAAATCTTCTATTTTGTCTCCTAAGTCTAGAATCCTTAAAATGGAATCTGTGGAATCTTCATAAGCCAGATAACATCTACGATATCGAAGTCGACTTTTGTATTATGGTTATGATACTCGGCTACTGGATTTAGCGTCGCAGGTTCGTATCGTGACCTTCATTTGGTACATTGGTGACCTTGAGAACGCAACCTTCTTCAACAGTTTTGGCCCCATTTACTCGCAGCAAAAACAAACAAAGTCGTCAAACAACATTTGACGCACGCAAGCAAGCAAACAAAGCCACCACACCCACTTCCCGCAAGCAAACAAAGCAAAAGTCGTCAGACATGCTTGACGGAAGCAAGCAAGCAAAGCAAAGTCGTCAGACTCATTTGAAGCAAGCAAACAGCAACTCCGTAACACTTGGCGTCATTCGTCTCTACGCCGACTCACTGGTGGGGGAGTATTGTGGCGCTAGCTTCATAAGCCAGATAACATCTACGATGCCGAAGTCGACTTTTGTATTACGACCATTTTACTCGGCTACTGGCACTAGTGTCGTGGGCTCGTATCGCGACTTTCAACCGGTACGTATTTCGGTAATATCTGGGACCTTCATTAAAATTATCTGTCAATCTCTCTTGTTCATCATTAAGGGTACAATGGACGATGAAAATGTAAAAAATCGATGAAATTTGCGATATTTTTATTTTGATCTTTTATTTATATTTAAACTGTAAGCTATCGTTTGGAACAAAAATTATTTTGATATCTTAATTCGTTTGCTCAATATCAGCGTTTCAATAGGATGCCACGCCCACTTGTTTTCATTTGGACAGCTGCTGTAAAAACAGTTTTGATTTCCTCCAAGCGCTACCAGTGGATTTTATTTTTGAATCTGACTTTATGCTGTTGTTTTTTCTTTGGCAGATGTTAAAAACTTCTACTTTTTCTTTCTTTTGTTGTTTGTTTCGGTTTGTTTACTTGTTCGTCGTACATTTCATATTCGAATTGCTCGTTTTAGTTTCTTTGAAGTTAGATACAAAAGCTGTTCTATTCAGGGTCAAAATTGATATTTACTCTATTTTTAATTATCTTTTTTGTTTTTCTTTTTCTATATTTTGTTTTAAAAAGAATTTAATCAGTTTTCACTTCCGAAAGCCTAATAAGTCGTCCAAATAAAAGCATACAAAGTCTGAAAATGCTAAGATATGATGGACAAAGAAATCCTTTGATTCGTAACCAAGCAATTCTAATGACATTTTGGTAGCTTCTACCAAATGCAATAAACCTGAAATAGTGAATTCATCATCTTAAAATTGTGTATAATAGTTACATTGTTCTGTGCAAAGAGTATTCTTTTTTGAAGAATATTCTTTGTCATGAATGTCAGAAAAAATTTCTTCAAATCCTTCAAGCAAGTTTTTTTTCATCAAAATTGTGTCTATCCTGTGCTAAATATTGTAATAAATTTGGTTCTGCATTTAGGGAGCAACTTAAAGGGAACTTACAGAGAAAAAAAATCTTTGAAGTAAACTACAAAGTTGTAGAGGCATTCTTCTCTCGAGAAGAAAATATATCAAAATTTGATTGCTGCTTTATTATAACTTAGAAAAAAAATAGTTTATCATATAAAATAAATTGTATTTTATAAGCATGTGCCATATTGTCATCATATAATAACAATGAGTTGTAATAAAATTCAAATAATCAGCACATGTCAAATTAGAAGAAAAACATGACATAATTTATGCAGCAGGTGTATTTTGATTTGCTTCAAATTTTGTATTAAATTTGTTTATGGCTGCATATATAGTTTAAAAATGTTATATGAATATAAATTAATCTTTGTGGCTAATGAAATATTATTAAGCAAGTCTAATTTTTATTTGAATTTTTTTATGAAAAAAAGGAGTTGGTTTTGCTTCACTGCAAGTAGTTCCTTTATATGCTTTGTGAATTCTTACAAATATATTATAAATCTATGGATGTATATATTACATAAAACAAATAATTTTTTTAATAAACACAATTATTTAACAAATTTAAGTTGTTTTAATTATTTTTCTGGTCTGTAGGAATCATTTAAATGCATTTTTAGCTTTTTCTCAAAATGAAATTTTATGATGCTGTCCAAATTTTCAAATACTCCATGCGCATTATATTTTCAGTTACAACTTTGAAACTTTTATCTTATGCTGTATGAACATATGATAATATAATTTTGCATTTATAGATAAATTATGTGGTTTATATTTTTTTATTGAAGACCTCAAATAATATTATTGCATTGATTTTTTAAAAATGTTCAAACAAAGTCAATAATGCCAAGTTTTAAAAGAAAAATCATATTTTGAATTAATTTAAGCATGCAAAATATTTTGTAGAATTAAAAAATGTATCTGAAAACATTGAAGTAGTTAATTTTTGTTTTAATTTTATGCGCATGGAACAATTTGAAATTTTACAATATTTTCAATTTTTTTTTCTTTTTTTTTACAAAAAAATTAAAAAGTTATCAATAAATTTTGATGAAATTTTTATTGATGCATTAGATTGATAAAATGCATTTATCTCGAAAATTTCAAAACAATACCTCAAAAATTGAGAAAATTTGGTTTCAACGTCCATTGTACCCTTAAACTGACTGTGAATAAAAACGATATTGTTGATTTGCAATAATTTTTAATTATTAAAAATATGTAATTATAACATTTTTAATCAAGGTGCGTATTCCGATAAATGATACTTGTTACACTTCACCTATCTGTTGACGTATAATAACGCAATCAAGGATTCAGATTTGTAAAAAATATTTAATTAATTTAAACATTTTTAATATTATTAAATAAATAAAGTGGCCACACAAGACTATAAAATACTTCAGTAAAAATAGGCTTCAAAGCGAACTTGAACTACTTGGATAAGGCCATATTTTTCAAAATTTTCAGCGAAGTTATTAATTTATTCTACGCATCAGCGCAGCACAACTCTTACAATTTATCACTCTCTGCTTTCATCGGTAATGTCCCTAGTGGAGAGAAACAGCGGACCTTTAATATTGCGATGAAAATTTGATTTATGATTTTAAAAACGACCTTACCTGGAACGCGGCTAAATGGCCAAGAGACTTTCTATATCATTATAAATCACTTTTAAATCCAATGTTCTTCGCCCTTTCTTTTCTTTTTAATTCATCCAGCTGTTACTCTTGTTGTTTAAGCCTTAGAGAGTAAATATACTTTCACAATAAAAGAATATTCCATTCCCCGAAGTGAGATGTATCGGATAATAATAATAAATATTTATTTTTTCCCCCATTCAACTGATGCAAACGTATTTTTTATTTAATTCTTTATTTAGAAAATTTAACTAATGGCAGAATTTTTATTTGCAGTATCGAAGGAAAATGCAAATGTGATTAGTTTTCATCGGTATAAATAAATAATTTTATCGGCTCTAAGAAATTGAAGTGCCTGTATGCATGTCATTATCTTTTAATTTCAGAATAATGATTAAAAAAAAGATTGTAGTGTCAATTTCACCAAATAATAGAAATTTTCTTTATGGTTATAATTAATCTTGTGAAAAGCTTTTCAGATTATTTTTAATATTTTTGTTGATGATGATGTTGTTGTGACTTATTATGCTGACCTCTCTGACCTTTCAGCGATTTAAGCCGAACTGAGCGCGTCTCTTGCTTTTTTTAGTGGTATCCAACTAAGGCCAAGAGTACGACTCAGCTTAACACACGTCACATTCGCTTGCACAACCCCTTTTAAACGGAAGAACATTCACACACCTCTGAGATAGAACTTAAAGGAATAACCATTCCGTAACAGGTACGACTTAGATACGTCATGCGTCACATTCGTATACACAACCCTTTTTTACAGAAAATAACATTCACACATCTCACAGATAGAACATAGAAGAATAACCCTGCCCTAACCGGGAGTCGATCCAGGGACAACCAGCTCACGGGAAGAAACGCTACCCATTTGCCAGGACACCGGCTAATATTTTTAATATTAAAATAAGCAATTTTGGGATTTGTGCATTGTTAAGCAAATATTATAATTAAAAGTTGTATAGTAAATGGTGTTCGAAAATTAAATCAAATTTGATTTTGCCATTATTCTTAAAGTGTTTCAGCACTATTTAAAAAAACCCATTTGACAGCTGATTGTTTAGAGTTAGTAAAAACGGAGCGTTACACGACGGAATAAGGTTCCATTCATTATTGTACAATATTTCAACAATTATTGGAATATTGTAAAATAATGAATGGACAACTGGTGGCCATAGTTCGGAAATTAGTGAATTAACCCCACCTAGATCGTTTCATTTAACACCATTATATTTTTATATGTTTTTTAATTCATTGGTCTATGCTAAAAAACCATAAGCACACGTATATTAAAGGAGGAAACTTTACGTTGCATCAACGAAATTCAACCTCATTTGTGCAAAATGATCATGAAATATTTCAATAAAAGAGTGCTTATATACCAACAAGGCAGAGAAGGCTATTTGCTTTATGTATTATTCCATACCTAACCTTACTATGTGTACTTTACGATTCAATAGAAATACAACAATTTAGTAGGTAAAAATTGTGTGTGCGTATTTTAATTATTTTATTCAAATCTTACGTTAGCATTTTATTTTATTGGGTAACGGTCCATTTTTATTAACCCTAAACTATCAGTTGAAAAATGTTTTTTTTTAAATAGTGCTGCTAACACTTTTCTTTACGAAATATGGCAAATTCAAATTTTGCGTCAATTTTGAGACTCTAATACTACAAATATTCTCACTGAAAATATTTCTATTGCCAGGTTATGTCTTTTTCGTCCAAATAAAAGAACTTAATAATGATTACTTATACTAAAATTTTAAAAAGGTAAAAAACAGCAAAAAAAGCTAAACAGGTTTAAACGAAATTAAATAAGAAAAAAAACCCGAATATTTGGCCACCACAGATAGATATGTCTTCATTCAAATCACAAGCATCTCCATTTTTAGAGCTAAAATACTGTTTTTCGTTTGGATGAAACAAGTTGAAACAGTGGAATTCAGGAAAGAAATAATAAAATATAAGATAGCTAAGACTTAATAAATAATCATTCTACAGTCTTTCTAGACATCTGTCACTGCGCGAAAGCTATAACATATCAATTCATGGAAAAAAATGTCACTCGATTTGGGAGAATATCTTCTTTGAAAATATGCTCTTTGCATTCGTGTAAGGGGACAACAACATATTTAATTTTTATATAATTTTTTTTTAAATTGCAGTTCCCATTCTTCATTTGTTAAATGATTCTGCTTATTGAGAAATACCTAGATATAAAAGATGAGAGAAAATTGCTCAAAATAAATGGAACTATGTGGGAAAAATGATTTGGAGACAATTTTAATGCACTAACATGTAGCAAATAGGTTCACTTTATGAACACATTCATTTATTCTTGTTTCAATTTCAGTTATTTAAACGGTAACTCTGCTTTAACAAAATCAAATGCATTTAAATTAATATTTACCGCAATTAGCAAAAAAATAAAAATCTATGCTTTTGTTTGTTTGTTTATTTGTCAAAATTGCGCAATAATTGTATTCTCAAAAATACTAGTTATCTCTCATTTATATGAAATAATAAATAAATGGACTTGTTTTGGAATATACTGTTTAAAATAAACGAAGATTAGTGTTCGGTTTTGATTCAGTTAGGATAGAGAAATCAGTTTTTTGTGTATCAATATGAATTTCTTGTATCAGTCTTAGTTTATATATATATATATATATATATATATATATATATATATATATATACACTGAAGTGACAAAAGTCATGGGATAGCAATATGCAAATATACAGATGGCAGTAGTATCGCAGCGAAAAAGTATAAATGCACAGTTCGTTTTCCAGAGCTTTCATTTGTGTTCAAGTTATTCATGTGAACAGGGTTTTCGTGATTTATGGTGGTACGACGAGAATTAACAGACTTTGAACGTGAAATGTTAGTTGGAGCTAGACGCATGGGTCAGTCTATTGCGGATATCGTTAGTGAATTCAGAATTCCGAGATCCTCAGTATCAAGAGTGTGCCGAGAGTATGAAATTTCAGGCATCACATCCCATCATGGACAGCGCAGTGGGCGACCACCTGCACTTAACGACCGAGACCGCCGACGTCTGTGTAGAATGGTCATTGTTAATAGACACGCAACACTTCGTCAAATAACTGCAGTAATCAATGTGAGATGTACGAGGGACGTGTCCGATAGGACTGTGCGGCGAAATTTGTCTTCTTTGGGCTATGACAGCAGAAGACCGACTCGAGTGCCTTTACTGACAGCACGACATCGCCTGCAGTGACTCTCCTGGGCTCGTGAGCATATCGACTGATCCCTAGACCAGTGGAAAACCATGGCGTGGTCAGATGAGTCACGATTTCAATTGTTACGAGCTGATGGTAGTGTTCGAGGTGGCGCAGACCCCATGAAGCCATGAACCCAAACTGTCAGCAAGGCACTGTTCAAGCTAGTGGTGGCTGCATAATGGGGTGGGCTGTTTTGACATGGCATGGACTCGGTCCTCTGGTGCAACTGAACCGATCATTGACTGGAAATGGTTATGTTCAGCTGCTTGCAGATCACTTGCAGCCATTCATGGACTTCACGTACCCACACAACGATGGGATTTTTATGGATGACAATGCACCTTGTCACCGGGCCAGAACTGTTCGCGTTTGGTTTGAAGAACATTCCGGACAATTCCAGCGCATGATCTGGCCACGTAGATCACCCGATATGATTCACATCGAGCATTTACGGGACATTATCGAAAGGTTCGTTCGTGCCCAAACTCCTGTACAATCCACACTTTCACAATTATGGACGTCTATACAGACAGCATGGCTCAATATTCCTGCAGAGGACTTTCAACGTCTTGTGAACTCCATGACATGTTCAGTTGTTGCACTTCGCCGGGCAAAAATGAGGACCGACACGATATTAACAGTCATCCCATGACTTTTGTCACTTCAGTGTATTTACTTGACGGTGTTGTGAATGTGAATAATCAGCATACTTCTTTGAAATATACCTTGTATCGCAGATTAAAATTTATATAACCAGCGTTACTGCATAGTATATTTCACATTTTAATAGAGTTTTGATATATTATCCATAGTAATTAATAAAATTATCCCTACATCAACAGTGTGAATTTATACTGTCCTCCTCAGTTCATAGGATCTGTGTATTAATAAGGATAATTTATATAACCAGCGTTCCTGTATTCCTATTTCATATTTTATTGGTGTTAATATGTATACGCTAATTAATAAAATGCTACCTGCGCTGTTGTCTGATTTTATATCATCATCATTTCATAGAATGTTCTGTGCATTAACAAATATAATTTATATATAATCATTTTTGCATCGCATATTTCCTATTTTAACGGAGCTTTGATATAAAATCAATGCCAATTAATAAAATTCGTCTTGCTTCAATAGTGTGAATTTATACCGTCAACGTCAGTTTATAGGATATTCTGTGCATTAATAATGATAATTTATATATTAATCATTTTTGAACGACATATTTCATCCTTTATTGATGTTAATATATATTAATAACGATAATTAGTAAACTGTTACCTGTGTTAACAGTGTAAATTTATATTATCGTCATCAGTTCATAAGATGTTATATTCATTAATAATGATCAATTTTATAATCAGCATTTTTGCATCGCATATTTCCTATTTTATTGGAGTTTTGATATATTATCAATTCTAAATGATAAATTTTTTCTGCGTCAACAGTGTGAATTAATACTATTCATAGGACGCCATGTTCATTAATAATGATTATTTATATAGTTAAGATTTTAGCGTAGCGGGTTCGGATTGAATGGACTTTACTTGAGGACAGCACAAACAAATTTATTTACAGGTATTTACAGGATGACTTGCAAAGTGAAACTTCAGATAAATACAATCCAGCAGCCAACAGTCACTAACAGCGTAAATACAAGCCTTACGCACAATAAACACAGACTGCAAAACAGATATCGTGTAGCACAGCAAACAGTAAATCAAAGCGAGCTCAATTATACAACGTTATCATCAAATGTAAAGACAGCTCGCTAATAACAAGTGAGAAAAGTAATCCGCTCCTCCAGTGAGTCGATACTCTTTCGAGAGGAATTATGCGAAGTTGCGGCAGCCCATCCCTTATAGCCGAGCGAGAGAGCGCTCGGAAACACGCGGAGCTTCGTGAACGATCCAGTGGCTTCAGATAAAAACAAATCCAGCAGTAAACCGCTAACAGCACAAATACAAGCCTTACGCACAATAAACACAGACTACAAAACAGCTATCGTTTAGCACAGCAAACAGTAAATCACAGAGAGCTCAATAACACAACGTTAACAGCAAACGTAAACACAGCTCACTAATAACAAGCGAGAGAAGTAATCCACTCACTACAACAATTCGCTACTCTTTCGAGAGGAACTCATTGCCAGATTACGGCAACCCGTCCTTTAAATAGCCGAGCGAGAGAGCGAGCACCCAAAAGAACGCGGAGCTCCCATAAATGATCTAGCGGCTACTAAGTTATTCTTTTCGCCAAATCAACTCGGCTGGTGCCAAGCTCTTCGACAGCCGTCACCAACGCCTTCTCCTTCGGTGCACTTCCCGCGTTCACACGCTTGTAAAAATATAATCAGCATTTTTTCACTTCACATTCAATATTTTATTAGTATTAATCTATATTAAAAACACTAATTAATAAAAGGCTAACTGCGTTAACAATCAGAATTCATATTATCATCTCAGTTCATATGATATTCCATATATTAATAATGTGAGATTATATTACTAACATTCATATGTATCGCTTCGTGGCGTTTACTCAGAAATGGCAATCAATCTTATCTTCTGAATCGATAGCATCAGACAAAATAAAATTTGATTAAAAGTTTCAACCACTTCATCTGGGGGCGAGTTTCGTGCGCTTAACATTTAAAAAAATCTGCATTTACACGTTGACGTAGCTTAATAATTATTCTGCTCCAAGTCGCTCAGAAATTCATAATGGAACCTTAATCCTCGTCACAAATTCGAAAGAATTGCTTCATAAAGATTTTAACATTCCCCGATTCTTTCCAAAAGAGAAAAACGTCGCTGGGTGATGTAAGACTTTATCTTGGAGACATGAGTTTAAGAAAAAGGGATTATGTTTCTGGCTAAGATGTTTACAAAAATTCTATTTTCGATTCTCGAACGTTGTAATGATTATATTATGCATTCGGTCGGAAAAGGGTTGTGATGTTAGCAGTCTATTTTAATTATTTAATTTTCCTTCGCATCATTTTGTTAAAAAATGTAAAATTTGGAGGAAAATGATATCTACTGTCAGATTTTTGTGTTATTTTGTAAACATTTATTTCGTTTATCAATTAAAATATATTTATTTTAAACAATCAGTTTTAGGCAACCAGCTGGTCCGCCAGTAGAAATAAGATTATTGTCTGCTAAAAAAATTCAATTAACCAGTTAACTGTTTCGACATCTTAGTAAAATGTATATTTAAATATATTTATATTATATTAAGGTAATAAATAATCAATTATAAATATAATAATGATTCTATAATAATGCTATAAATAATTAATTATAAATATATAATAATTCTTTAATAATGTAATAAATAATTAATTATAAATATAATAATTATTCTACATTAATGGAATAAATAATTAATTATAAATATAATAATAATTCTATAATAATGTAATAAATAATTAATTATAAATATAATAATAATTCTATAATAATGCTATAAATAATTAATTATAAATATATAATAATTCTATAATAATATAATTAATACTTAATTATAAATATAATAATTATTCTATGATAATGTAATAAATTTTTAATTATAAATATAATAATTATTCTATAATAATGTAATAAATATTTAATTATAACTATAATAATAATTCTATAATAGTGCTATGAAAATTAATTATAACTATAATAATAATCCTATAATAGTGCTATGAATAATTAATTATAAATATAACAATAATTTTATAATAATGTAATAAATAATTAATTATAAATATAAAAATCATTCTATAATAATGCTATAATTAATTATAAATATAATAATAATTTTATAATAATGTAATAAATAATTCATTATAAATATAATAATTATTCTATTATAATGTAATAAATAATTAAATATAAATAATGATTCAATAATAATTGTCTTTAAATAAATTCTTAATAACACAAAATGCTGTAATTTTTCAATGACGAGTACACTCGTCTAAATCAGTTAACTGGTTAAATATGATGTATAAGTTAGTCTAATTGACTTCCACAGGAAAAACACTTTTAAATTTCAAATTTTCATAAATATGTTACTTATATTGATTTGAAAAAATTACATCATTTTGTTGTATGCATTTTCCTACATTTTTTCATATCTCTATACATCTGTTTATATCACAAGAAAAAAAAATAACAGAGTTTAAAAATGATCGAATCTTATGCAAGTGTTATTCACCATTGAGTATTTCTTAATTAAACTAATTAAATTTTAATTTTATATAAAATAAAAATTCAAAAATTTAACTAAAAAGCGAATTTTTATATTAAAATGATTTAGAACAACGAACAAAAACCAGAATAAATTATTATTTGCTATTGGTTGTTGGAATTTTATTTCCGAAATGATATATATATAGTAAAATTGCTTAATTTATCTTTCTACTAAATAAAATATTACTTACAGGGCAATAAATTTATAACATTTGAAACATAACTTTCTGGATTTTAAGATAATATATTTGAAATCTTTAGAGGACCCAAAAAAATTTGTTTCATTTTTAATTAATTAAAAATTTTATTATAAATTTAAAAAAATATTTATATTTAAATATAAATATTCAAAAAAATTAAATAAAAATGAATATTTTTCTTTATTATTGGTGGAAATCGTACTAAAACATTTGCATAACAAAGTAGGATTTAAAATTTATTACGCTTTTACCAAGGAATGTGAAAAAATGAACAGCAGGTTTCATCGCTAAGCTTTAAACATTGTTGGAAACTGAATTAAACATTCGAATTAGCAAGAAGATTGATATGAATCTTTTGTAACAATAAAAAAAATATCTTTAAAAGCTGTGGATATCTTTAAAAAATACTAACTATTCATGAAAATGGAAGAGTTGTCACAATACATTTAACATCATAATAAATAAACTTTTACTCAATATTTGAAACGGTATTAAAAAAACTATATATTTGAGATAATATTTTTAGCATTTAGAAAAACCAAAAAAATAAATTTAATTTTTAATAAATCAAACGGAAAATTTGTACCGAGATGCACATTTCAATTTCTAATATTTAATAGTGCCAAACTAAATAACTCTAAATTAAGCGTTATTTTTTTTCTTTCCAACCTAGTAAAATAGGATTTTTCCACGATATAGATCGCCAAATCAATTTTGTTAGATCGCGTCAAGATATATTATATATATATATTTCTACAATCTACAAAAATGTTATGCGAATTTAAAATCTATATAAATTTATTCATTATAAATATATTTTGTAAAATAAAACTTAATATATGTTGTTTTCAGTTTTGGTTTCCTAAAGCCGTGTTTATGAAAAAGATTGACGCGCTGAAATTGAAATGGGTTGTTGTAGATTTGATTTCTAAAAAATAGATTCAATCATTAAAAAGTTTGAGATACTAGTAGACTATTCTTTCGTATACGTCTCAATTCCAGAATATTAAATATCATATTGAATGGCTTTTATAATATAAAGATAGGTATACATTCCTTTTCATTATTTGTAGAGAAAGAAATTTTTTACATAATTTTAACAGAAATAATTATAATCTAGTAAAATACCACAAAAATACAAATAAACAATTGCACAATGCAAAGAATAAGCATTAAATTTTCGACTATTCAAAGGTAAACAATATTATTACAAATTTAAATAAATATATAAGTTTAACTTATTTAATCTATTTGTTCCAATCTTGTTTAATTAGAGATTATTTTTTTAATTCAATTGTTTGTTTGAAAATACTACCGCATCGCCAGACATAATTTTCAACAAAAGATCAGACGATATTTTTATGTCGTTGTCATGATAATGCCAACATAAATAAATAAATGAAAACTTTCTATTGAAATTTATTTAGAAGATTCGCATTAAAATGCTCGGTAAATAATTTTTGCGCGTTAATATTCTGTGATAAAGTAAAATAAAGTCAGGTGTAAATTGTTTAAAATTCACAAAAATGTTTTTGAAATGAGAAGATAATATAAAACTTTGTTTTAATTTCCGAGAATAACTATATTTTGAGAAGAATTTATGTATGAACAATTTAAAAACATTAATGCTTTACAGAGGAATAATTTTGTTTGTATTTAAATCTAAATTTCACAAAAGAATAAACTAAGGAGAGTTTTAAAGGATGAAAACTAATCTAATTAAAAATATATACTTGTTATTTTATATATGAGAAACATGCATGCTGCTTTTATTTGGTCACAAATAATTTGTTTAAAAATGAGGCATATGTTGAAACATTTTCTCTGATGTAAAACTTCTCACGCAGATTTATATAAATAACTATGGGAAAATAAATATTTTTTCATAAAATTACTGTTATAAATAACATAAAAAAGAAGTACTCATATTTTTTTTCTTGAGAGGAAAAAGAATCAGATAACCGTCTAGCTTTTTTTCGATGAAAGTTTCTCAAGCTTCGTTTCTATTTCCTTTCTATTTTTCATAGAAAGAATTTAAATTACTCATATTCAATCTTGTGTGAAAATTGCAAAATTTCCGATTTCATTTTCGCTTGAATCCTTTTTGGAATGTCTTTTCGTGTCATTTTTGCTAAGTTAAATAAAAAACAGTATTTGTATATTTTTTAATTATTTATTTAGTTATTTATTTTTGAATTTCCAATATTGTGTTTTATATTTTGTATTTTAATGTTAAGAAAATTTCAGAGCAATAAATAATTGAAGTCTGACTATGAGCTCTAATATCCATTGTTTTGTATTATTAAGAATCTGTTATAATGCTTTCTTACATTTGTAACCCTGTCGATCAAGAGAAAAAAAATTGAGATCTATAAATTCTCGTATTTATTTATTTTTGTGTATTTATTTATTTATTTTTCCCAATACTGTATTTTATATTTTTTTATTGTATTTTAAAACTTATGTTTGTGTAACATTGGAAAAGGGATTGGAAATAAAATTGCTCGTTGACAAATTTAAGAAAATTTCAGAGCAATAAATAATTGAAGTCTAACCATAAGCTCTCGTTTCTATTGTTTTGAATTATTAAGAATCTGTTATAATGCTTTCTTGAAACTCTACCCTCGTCGATGAAGAGAAAAAAGATTAAGATCTATAAATTCTAAAGATTACAAGATTTAAGACGATATATTTGTTGAGAGCCAAAATTTGAGAATTCATCTAGAAAATTAGAAAATACCTTGAAAGAAGGCACTATAAGCAGAGGAAACTAAATTAATTTCCTTTTTGGAGTACTGATAAAGGGATAAGCTGCATTTATTTCAGGTATTTTTTTACCATACATTCAATTTTTACCATACCTTCATAAATTATTTGGCGCAATACCGCCAAATTTGACGTTTTAGCCAGTAAATTACATCTTTTGATCTTATCCCATGATACGATGTGTTATTATCGGAATTAAAGATATAAAAACTATAAAGATATATAACAGAAATTAAAGAATTTTATCAACTGTCGTGATTTTTCTTGGCCTCTTTTACTTAACATAAGGATTTTTTTCCAATTTTAATTATTAATTCACATTCTCTTTATGTATGTCTTCTTCAAATTTTCAATAGTTAATAAAATACTTTTTATTCATTCACTCAAGTTTAAATACATTTATTTAAATTTGTAGAGGATGACTCTTGATTTTAACACAGTTTTTTCAAATATTCAGTCATTAATAAATTTTTATCACTTTAAATACAGTTTCAGCAGTTTGTAATGAAAATCGAAATCAACAGGTAGTAGCTCAATCGGTAAAATGCGAGGATTTCAATATTTTTTAACGTGAAGGTGAAGAATGAGAGCAATTCTTGCGAAAATTGATATTTTATGTTAAATTATTTATATTAATTGTAATTATTTAATAAAAAATAACTAAAATAAAAAATTTATTTGTTGACCTAAGTAGGAATTCTCCTATTTTTTTTATATTACCTGTTATGTACGTTTCAATCATTGAAGCCATTGATATCCTTAGAGTATTCAATTTTCTAACTAAATGGATTAGATTGGATAAAGAATTAATCAAGTAATTAAAAAAATGGCAATATATCTTCGGAGAAAGCTTATTTGATAATCTTAAAAATAAGCAATTAAAGTATTAAAGTAAGTATTTTAATGATACAAAATCTCTTATGTAGCAATTGTTTGGGAAAAATGCTTTAACTGCCATAAAAATATCGCCAATTGCGATTTTATATCAACAAATATGAAATTAAATTAAATCAAAAACTCTTTTATAATTATTCGTAATTGCATTTGGGGGGGGGGCTTTCCTTATAAAGTGTTCAATTACTTGTAATAAAAAAGTTTAAGTCTTCAAAAATCTCCTTATTTTTAAGATATTTTTTGTTTCCTCTTTTTTTAAAAAAAGAAAGATTTAAAGTCATTTTTAATTCATTAGATCAAAGAATTTCTTTTAATTTTACATTATTCTCAATCTTATGCTATTGAAGTAAGTTAAAGGGGGGATATTGTTTCACACATTTGATAAAAAATATACATATAGAATTAAAAATAACTTTGAACTTTATTTCTTTTAAAGATTCAGATTAAAATAAATTCTCCTGAATTGATTGAAGCTATAAATAGGCATTTGAGTAGGTGGTTAACTTTCTTATTTAATCGAATTAATTCGAATATATGAATAGAAAAATAAGTCTGGTGGATATTATCTTCTCATGGTTATGACGGCAATCATTTTCATCAAAACCAGAATAAAAATATAAAAAAAAGATAATTGGACAAAAAAATTACTTTTTAGATCTTGAAAATCAAAGACGTTTGATTTTTTTAGCAGTTAATTATATATAATTAAGATTTTTATCAACCGCATTTCTGGTAATGTCATATTTATAATTACTTTATAAAAACTATAAATAAGAGAAATGAATGCACCGTTATGTATATTTTTTAATTTATTTGATTTTCTCACCCTCAGATCCCCCCTTTTTTTCTTCTTTTTTTTCTTACTGAATGTTTTCGAAAGATATATTTTAAACCCATTCTTTATAAATAAATTTTATTTTTATCATGTCAGAACATGACGCTATTTTGGGAAATGAGGTTTGTGACGTCAACAAGAAACCGTAGGCGGAAAATTGAAATTTTATCATCTGCAAGAGCATCTCAAAAAAAATCAGCTTTTCATAACGTGATGCCATCAAATTTACAAAAGCTCTGATTTAAAAAATAAATCAATGACTACAGGAATTAAAATCTAGAAAAAAATGTCACTTTGAGCACGCGATTATCTGAAATGAAATAAATAGGAAATGTGATATTTTTTAAAGACAATAAATGCGAACATGATATTGTTTTGGGAATGAGGTTTTCTGGTGTCAACAAAAATTCGTAGACGAAAAATAAAAACTTTATTACCTGTATGAGCATCTAAAAAATCAGCTTTTAAAACTCGTTGCAATTTCATTTATAAAAACTCTAAATTAAAAAAAATAAGTTAATGACTATAGCAGATAAAACCGAGAAAAATGTCATTTTGATATCATCATTATATGAAATGAAATAAACAGGAAATGGGATATTTTTTTAAATAATGAATGCGAGACAAAGTCTTTTAGATCGTTTTTAATACTTAAAGCGACTCATTCGATGAAACCATTAAAATGAATAAAAATTATAATTTAATAATAACTTGGTGCTTGGCCGTTCAAAAAATGATGGTCTTACATGATACATTGAAATGTGCATAGAAAAAATCATTTTAATCTTTTTTTTAAATTTTATTTAGTTTTATGAGAGAACATGAAATTTGAATGTGTTTTGTTTCTTATATCAAGTTTATTCAACTATATTCTACGTATTGTATAAAAATATCGTTTGAAAATTGGTCAAAATGATTATTATATTAATTATTTTTTGACTAATATATTAATAGCGTAATTTAGATAGGCATATTATGTCAGAACATGATGTTGTTTGGGGAATGAGATTTGTGGCGTCAAAATGAATAAAAATATAATTTAACTCGCACGAGCACATGTTGCTTGGCCGTTCAAGAAATGATGTTCTGACCTTATACATTGAAATATTCATAGCAGATTTCATTCTAATCTTTATTTTTCTGCTTTCGAACTGTAGATGTATTGTAGTAATAATTTCTTTCCTACATGTGGGATGATACAAAATTTACATACTAACATTGTTTTCCCATGTCAATTGGGTGTTATAGAGAAGGTACCAGTAAATTCTTTTCTTTTGCTAATGGGTGTAAAATATATAGTAGAGAGTTTTTCTATGGTTGTGAGATTCAAATGCTACATGTCAGTAAATTGTTTTTCCACTGTATGTAAGGGGATATACATACTTCAATTAGAAGAATTTTTCTCCTTATATTTAATTTTTGGGAAAAAATCTGCTGAAGCTGCATCCATTGTTTCTTTGTTTGCGGTTGAACATTACTGCACCTGTATACGACCAGTCTCAATGCCATTGTATATCTAGGCCTTAAGATCTTCAAATGCCTTGTGGATCATGTTATTTTTCTATGTAATGGATTATTGTTATGGATTATGCGTAATATATTATTGCTTTAAAATAAAAGAGGGGTTATAGTTTACCTTGCAGGACAAAAATAAAAGCCTCCCTTTTGACATTCTTGTATATGAAGTACAAAATGTATTGTAATGGGAAAAAATCGGTTAAAGTTTTAATGAAACTATACAGTTCAGTCCTCTCCGAGTTCGGAAAACATATTTTTTTGCATTAAACTCTCCGTCTGTTTTTGATGGTTCATTTATCGGTCTCACGACGTTTCACAAATGCTTTGAGCTAGATGAATAAATTTTGGTATAGGTACTTTAGATCAAATATCAGAGATCTCCTTGAAATTGTGAATTAAAAACATTTTAAAAGAAAATCATTCAATTAGGCATTAACACGTTTATTCAAAACGTAAAGGATCTGGCAATTAAAATTTCATATACAGTATAGAACTCATATACACAATGACTTTGTAGGTAATTGGCGGATAGCGCTAGGCCTGAACTCCCAATTTTATGGTTAGTAGCCAAGTAACATACCAATCAAGCAAAAGGCACCCTTCAGCTCGAAGGATATTAACTGGCTTATATTGAAATCACCACAACTTGAATGAACAATGATATGACTTGAATACTCAGTAATATGATTTCAATTCTTGAGATGAAGTAAATATGATATAAAAGATTAAAATGAAATGTGCTATGTATATTTCAATGTATCATGTCAGAACCTAATTTCTTGAACGGCCAAGCACCACGTGTTCGTGCAAGTTAAATTATATTTTTATTCATTTTAATCGTTTCGTTGAATGAATCACTTTAATATTGCAAACGACCACAAAAAAAACTTTGTCTCGCCTTTATTGTTTAGAAAAATATAGCATTTCCTATTTATTTCTTTTCATATGATCACGGGCTCAAAATGACATTTTTTCTAGGTTTTATTTACTGTAGTCATTAACTTATTTTTTTTAAATCAGAGCTTTTGTTAATGCAAATGGCAAAGCGTTATTAAAAGCTGATTTTTTGAGATGCTCGCGCAGATAATAAAATGTTTATTTTTCGCCTACTGATTTTTGCTGACGCCAGAAAACCTCATTCCCAAAACAATATCATAATGGGAAAAAATCGGTTAAGGATAACAGAGTATTATAAGGATAACAGAGATTTTGATAAAAACGAGCATTCTTTTAAAATAATTAGCTTATGAGATATCCCTAAAATTACTATTTGATTTACAATTTAGTAAATGTATGTTTTATATAGCGCACAATTTTTTTTTGATTCTTATAATCCATTGCTCTACTTACATTAACACAGGAAGAGGTTCGTACATAGTACATCTCTCTAGCTGCACATTGTACAGTGAACTCCGTTCATGAAAAATGCTATTCCACCTCACTTTTTATAAGCAGAGAAGAAATTCAAATATGGATTATGGTACTAACTAGGTCAAAATGATACAATGATAAGAAAATTTCATTCAATGATTTCATGAGTAATGTCTGCATGCGATAAAGGTAATTTTAACATTATTATAAGCAGTTGACTGGCGAAGGGTGTTAATGCTTCCCCCCTATTCACCTAATAAACCGCCAAATCTGGTACCCCGCCGGTGTGTTGGCGACTGTCAGTTTCCTCTCTGTTAGTCAGTGGTAATATAGTTCGCACCGTTCGAAGGTGTTAGTTTGTAGCTCATTGTGCTCATTTTACTGTAAGCCATGGGGCTTTTTATAATTATTATGCAAATAGTATTTTTATTTTATTAAATAGTACAGTCCGTTTTTGAATATTTATTTAGCTCCTAACAAAGGGTTTATTTATTTATTTTATATATAAGAAGGCGATTTTGCAGTTGTTGTTTGGTATTCACATTCAAAAAATTTGTTGTAATTGAGAACAAAAATTTAGAAATCCAAAATAATTGCAAAATAGAAAAAGTAGAAACTAATTTAGAATAAAATCCCTGCTTTCTATTTAACAAAAAATATTTTTAAATCAATTTTATCAAATCAATTAATGAATAGATTAAAATGATAATAATGAGTTATAATTATTTTATCAGCCTATATCGTTTAATTAATTTCATGTGCTTGATTTGCACAATAAATATATATTAATACAATTTCCTCCTCTCTCGTCTAATTAAAATCAGAAAAGGAAATGATTAATAATTGAAAGATGTAAGGATGCCATTTTATTCTCTGACTTATTAAAATCTTCCAAAAATATTATGAATTGGAAAAATGGCGGAACATTTTGGCACGATTTTCTGTAATTTATCTCAGAATAATTTGTACTCTGCCATTTATTAGTAACAATGTTTCCATAAATGAGTTTTATTTTTTTAAAAAGAATGTCTCTGTAGCCATATTTCGAATCCAAGAATAATTTAGATTCGCGTCCGTCCAGGAATTTTGATTATTAACTACTCCAATTACTGAAAACTTTTAGAATAAAAGTCCGTTTATTGTTTCGAACGGAGAATCGAATTGTTCACGCCAATTACGATTTGACAGAAAAAATAATTGAGTTTAGGAAAGCAAATGAGTTTTCAGAAATTTCTGCCTCTAACCACAACTTATTAGCAGGTAGTGGAATGCTCTAAAATCTAATTAACACTCCCTTGGGTGTCTGGAAACGCTCACCTGACCGACAAGCCATTTTAACAGTTTGTGACACTTACTCACTGCTAAATAAAACAGACACTTGCTTAATTTTCTTAACTAATCTTTGAAGAGAGCGAATTCTGTATAACTTCCTTGAATATTTCTTAACTATTTCTTATGATGTCTGAAGGCTTTCCATTTAAAATATTCACAGCTGTCGTAAAGTATGAATAGTGACTATTTACAATAAAATAAATCAATCTACGAGAGCAAATCAAAAAGTATTTGCTCCTATTTTTTAAAGCCAAAATACGGCTGTGAATACAAAGTGAACATATACATTCCCAGCAGTGAACGTTCCTTGAACCGCACCAGGCGTATCTGCCTTTTACTCCGATGAGTGGCGCTGCTATCAGTCATTTAGGATGACGGTTGTTCTTCAGACTTCCACAGCTTATGAGCAGCGAAGTGTTATTCGTTGGAGCAAAGGACAAACGTCCATAGCAATTCGCAAGGAAATGCACCCCACGCACGGGGAAAAGTGTCTCTCTTCGAGAAGTGTTCAACGGTGGTGTCGTGAGTTTCAAAAAGGTCGTCACGACTTGCATGAGAATGAGCGCTCACTGGAGAATTTGGAATACCCACTTTACAGTCCAGTCCTTGACTCTAGGGATTTTCACGTTTTCAGTCCACTGAAAAAGTCTCTGGCAGGACAGAGATTCACATGTGACGAAGAAGCCAAGAACGGGGTCCGACGGTGGTTCCACAGGCAGCCGGAAGAATTCTACCACAGGGGGATCTCTAATTTAATGCTGCGATGGGACAAATGTCTGAACCGGTGTGGTGATTTTGTGGAGAAATAATGCAAGATACATAGTACACTACGCATATTTGTAAAAATCTGTATGTTCCTGTTTTTGGCTGATAAAAAATAGGTGCAAAGACTTTTTGATTTGCCCTCGTACATCGAAAATAAATTACCGGATTATATCTTTATATAACAATACAATGACGCGTACCGCAAATGAAGCTTATATTTACTTTTAGTTGTTCTGAATGTTATTTTTTAAAACTTTGTCAATGTTTTTATTCCTTTTATTTTTCACCTTTAGATAAATTAAATTGATGCCTTTATGCAAATGAAGATATTTCAAAAATAGATGTTGAGGCCGTCTAGATGAGCTTTTATCCTGACAACTATATATCAGATCTAATTGTCAAAGATTAATTGACAGAAGTCTTATTATTAATTATGACACTATATATATATATATATATCGTGGCCGAAATCATGGAGGAGACAGGTTGAACTTTTAAGTTCGTTTTATTCCATCACGGGAAGCAGGCACTATTTACAAGCTGACGGACCGCGCACAGCAGGGCAGAAAAGCAGAAACGCAAAGAAGGGCGGGATATCATTATCCCTGGACTTAAACTCTGTACAATTTTGATAGGAAGAATATTTTTTATAGTGCTTGTAAAATCAGATTTCGATGGAGATTTCCATGACACACGCATAAGAGGCAAGGGAAACACAGGGATCTTTTTAAAGGTATTGTGTTTGGGTCAGCAATTTTCATCCTCTTGCACAGAGCGTGGGAATCTTGTCTTTTAGCTGATTCAACAATTTCACGCAGCTTCTGCTGAATTAATTAACTAGAACGAGTGGAATGGATCACGAAATAAGAGAATATTTTAGAATGATATTACTATGGGCTAAATTAAGATAAAGCTTTCAAAATTAATTGGGGTTTAATTAAATTTTAAAAATATCATTATGTATATATGTATATAACTTTAGATCCTTGAAGGGCTCATCTATGTACAATGTTTTGAAGATAAAGAAATATTATCAATAACTTTCAGTTTGGTATGCAAAGAGATAGTATAATGAATCGCAATAAATATAATAAAAATTGCGCAGACTTCATCTCATTGATATTCTCTACTAATTTTTGCTTAAATTTATTTTCTAACTATTAAATCGTCAACTCAAAAATTAAAACACTGTCGCAGTTACTGGGAGTGAAATCAGAAGTTGAAGTGGGCATAAAATAATAACACATATCAAAAGGGTGGGGTTGCCTTTATCTTCGCCCAGAGTTACAGATTGTGATGGAAAGTTATTTTCAAATTGAACCATTGAACTGAATAATCATTTTCAAATTAACTAATATTCTTAAAATAATTTGAAACAGAGAAACTATTTGTTAGGTTAACTCATTTTAATATTTCTACAACATTTTCAATCCATGCTACAACATTTTCAATCCATTAGTTTTGTTGAAAATTAAATAAAATTCGCACTCAGATTTTAAACTATTTTCCTTTGGCCGAATGGTTGAAAATTTCGGAGCTTATCGAATTTCATTTCCAAAATTTGCTATGAAATCTGTACAAATCAATAATTTTCAAAATAAAATTAGCATACAAAATTAAAACATTTGAATTATCTTCTCGTGAATAAGGTTAAAAAATTGATAATCAATTTCTTTAAAACTTTTTAAACATAACTACAATTTTTTGGCAAAAAACATAAACCAAATTTGTTTAATTTATACAGTATTTGAGTAACCATTTCCACGCAATAAATGATCTCCGATCACATTCTAAAATGATATTTCAAGCTCATTGAGATTTTTCAAGGTTTTAAAATTCAATTTTTTATCAAGTGAATACACCGAGTTCACGCATCCCTATACTAGAAAATAATAGCAATAAATAAAAAATCCCACTGTGTGTTTTCAATATCAGTTATTATGTTATAAGTGAACTATATAATAGAAAATTACTTAAACTGTTGTGTAAATTCGAGCTCTCCAGTAGGATGATATAAAACTTGCATAAGGTACAACAGCAGATTGTAAAACCCTCCTCACTTTTGCGCATGCTGTTACAAGCGGGTGATCGCCACGGAAGCACATCGAAGTTAGCGACGTTTGACGAGGAGTTTCGCCCCAGCTGGATTGATTTGGCGAAAAGAATAGTCTGGTAGCTGCTGGATCGTTTATGAAGCGCCGCGTGCTTTTGGGCGCAAGCTTGCTCGGCTATGTAAGGGACGGGTTGCCGCAATCCAGCAGAATTCCTCCCGAAAGAGTAGCGACTCGTTGAGCGAGCGGATTAATTTTCTCGCTTGTTATTAGTGAGCTGTGTTTACGTTAGCTGTAAACGTTGTATAATCGAGATCGCTGTGATTTACTATTTGCTGTGCCATACGATAGCTGTTTGCAGTCTGTGTTTATTGTGCGTAAGGCGTGCATTTACGCTGTTAGTGACTGTTGACTGCTGGATTGTTTTTATCTGAAGTTTTACTTTTTCAAGTCATCCTGTATATACCTGTAAATAGCTGTAAGTAAATTTGTTTGTGCTGTCCTCAGGTAAAGTCCATTCAATCCGAACCCGCTGCACTAAAAACGTAACAATAGTTTGGGATGGTTTTAATTTTTCGAAATGGGGATGAGAAGATGTTTTCATTTAACAATGAAGACTTGCAGTTTTATGAGACCTAAACATTACAGGTAATCAGTGATACAAAGATGAAAAGGTATTAATGCAATCTGCAAAGAATGTGCTACAGAAATATATAATTCACCGTTTTCCAAATCCCAGGTAATACCAGGGAATACTGGAAACACTCTCATCGTTCCGCGTCTGATCCTTAATAATTTGGAATCGCCGAAATGCGGTCGTTACAGAATCCATTGACTAACAAATTGTTTTCCTGTGTTTACAGGATGGTATAGACACTGCATCAGTAATATTTTTTTCCTTTACTTATGAGGGTATAATCAATATCAGATTATTATTTTTTTGTCTTCCTATGGGTTGATACAGATGCTATATACCAACACATTTTTTTCAACTATTATGCGAGGTGGTAGGATGTATACATACATTGCTCCAGAAAAAATTATTTCCTCTATTAATCGGTGTAATACCTATTTTTCTCCTGTTTGTGGTTGTAGACATGCCTCAGTGTGATTGTATTTGCCATCCAAGCCTAATATTTGATTATCTTGTAGTTTATATTACTTGTGTGCTCTATTTTCTCAAACATATGTAACGATCGTTATATTTCTAGAAAGTGGCAGATGATTTATCCTACAGGATAAATGTACCATCTACCAGATACATATTACCATTTATACGAGAAATATGTATCATCTACAAGATACATATCATTTATGCGATATATGCATCATCTACATGGGTGTCATAGTACATAGGTATCAGCCACAAGAAACATAATACCATATATACAAAGCATATGCATCATCTGCGAGATACTTTATACCATTTATACAAGGCATATGCATAATCTACGAGATACTTAATACCATTTATACCAGGCATATGCATCATCTACCAGATGCATAATACCATCTATACAAGGCATATGCATCATCTACAAGATACATAATACCATTTATACAAGGTATATATATGATCTACTAGATACATAATACCATTTATAGAGACATATGTACCATATGCAAGATTCTTAATACCATTTACACGAAATATATATATATCATCTATAAGATACATAATACCATTTGAAGATGTTGTGTCCGCTTTTTACCACGGAAAGAGGAGTGCAGTAGCTTCTGAAGGTATGAACCCCCGAGCACTCAAGGGCAGAGGTCTGACTTCTAGCTCATATGAGGATGAAACACACACCCACACGCTTGTACAGCCCCCTTTTACAGGGGGGGACAGTCACATATCTCACAGATAGAACACAGGAGAACAACCATGGCCAAATCGGGACTCACAGAACACGAGGAAGACGCGCTACCTCTGTGCAAGAAAGCCGGTTCATAATACCATTTATACAAGATATATGTGTCATCTACAAATATACCTGTACCATTTATACAAGGTATATTTTTCATATACAAGTTAAGTAATACCATTTATACAAGATATATGCATGATATGCAAGATACACACCCTTTATAACTATCATATACAAGAAACTATTGATTAAGTAATTGCAACTTTACCATTTTATTAACAAGAGAAACCTAATTCCATCGGTCAGGAAAAATTAAAACAAGTTTCAGCATTGTATTTCTCTAGATAGGTTGCCATAGCAACGAATTATGTTATTGCGAGACAGTATCACCGAGTGCCATCGACTCCATTACCAATTATTCAATGTCATTTAACTGAGAGAAATCAATTTTCACATCTGAATTATTTCGCCAATTGTGATATTAATATTCTGGACATTCCGGTTTGTATGCTTGTTCGAAACTATTAATAATTTTGGTTTATTCGGAGATTCGATACATTTAAAATTAGCAGGTGGTGTTTAACGATCAAACTGTAGGTTCTATCGAATATTTGAAGTACAATTGAATCAGGTGAAAAAATATATGAGAAAAAATGATAGAGCTAACCATATTGTTTTCTTATATTTCTATCACATTTTCAATATAAGTTTCATTTTATCATTATATAACAACTAATTTTAAACTTAAAGTGCTTAAATCAAATTTAAAAGATTAAATATAGGGTTTAATAAATTAGGGTTAAATTTGAAAGCATATTTCAATGTATCATGTCAAAACATCATTTCTTGAACAGCCAAGCAACACGTGCTGGTGCAAGTGAAATTGTATTTATATTCCTTTTAATTGTTTCATTGAATCAGTCACTTTAGTATTGCAAATGATCAAAAAAAAACTTTGTCTCGCATTGATTGTTTTAAAAAATATATATCGCATTTCCTATAATCACGTGCTCAAAATGACATTTTTCTAGGTTTCATTCGATGTAGTCATTAACTCCTTTTTTTTTTTAGTCAGAGCTTTTGTCAATGCAATGACAACATGTTATTAATAGCTGACTTTTTGAGATGCTCATGCATATAATAAAATCTTTATTTTCCGCCTACGGATTTTTGATGACTTTAAAAATCTCACCCAAAAATAACATCATGTTCTGACATGATAAAAAAGGCTATTTATGTCACACATTCTGTCCTACGCACTTTTATGCTTCAAAAACCCCAAATTGAAACAGCAGCATATTCTCACATGATAATTATCAAAACATAAAACCATATTTTGCTTTTAAAAGTTTTTGATTTATCCCACTGATTTGGATTCAATATTTATTAATGCTATATTATTAATTTCCTGAGTTATGTTTTTCATTTAGCAAGAACCAATTTTTCTTTATTGGTTTCTATAAAAAAAAAGGCCCATATTTGGAAACACAACAGGAAGTCAAAAGATTGTCTTCAGGATCTCACAAAAAGGATTCTTTAGTTTTATCCCACAAAAACAACCGAAGTTAATAAAAAAGCAACGCAAGAAAAAGGATCCAAAATTTCATCAAAAGAATGAGAGCAAAATTGTAATTTCCTTCAACGAGAATTATTAACAAAAAATAAATTCCAACGTGGTAAAAGAACTATCTATCTACCTCCTATGAATTCTTCTCTTTTTAAGTTATCCACATTTTTCCCTGCCGTGACACGGACATTTCAAAAATAACATTTTTTTATGAAGTTCAACTTTACCCTTCATTTTATTTTCGTTTCCTTCTTTTATACAGAACTTCGCCCCTCGCGATGCTTTCCTTGGAAACTTTCCCCTTCGGTGTGAGACAAAGAAATAAAAAGATTGAGTCTTGTTTGTCAAAGCTGCGAGCAGGGTTTTCGTTCGTTGTTAGGACTCGGTATATAGACTTCTTTTGTTGCGATAGGAACAAGGACGGTGGATGTTCTCTGAATTCGAAAACGAATTCCTGGTGAATCATTTTTAGTTCCTTCTTTTTTTCAGTGCGTGGAATTTTTTTTTCATACTTATTTTTTCTTGTCAGGTACATATCCAAAAACTGTAATATTTTTTTTTAAAAAAAAGTTCTCACAATCATGAAGAAAAATCATCAATGTAAGAAAGGAAATTTCATTTCATTTAGTAATTTGCAGTGTGATAAAATTGAAATAATAGTTCCTAAGAATACAAAGAGAAATTAAATACTAAAATTTAAAAAAGATTAAAATGAAATCTGCTACGCATATTTCTATGCATCACGTCAGAACATCATTTCTTGAACGGTCAAAACACCACGTGCCCGTGCAAGTTGAATTATATTTTTATTCATTTTAGTGGTTTCATTGAATGAGTCACTTTAGTATCCCAAACGATCCAAAAAACTTTGTCTCGCATCTATTGTTTTAAAAAATATCCCATTTCCTATTTATTTCCTTTCGTATAATCCCGTGCTCACATTTAGCTTGTAATTGGTGTCGTTGTTACATTTAGCTTGTAATTGGCCAACGTCCAAAGCCGCAAACAATCAAAAGCTCTACCGAGGAAATTAAATTTGGTGAAATTTCAGATAGATAATTTTGAAAGTAGTGGCATGAAAGGCCATTAAAATTTTCGGTAAATTGAGGTTTATAGGAAAAGTAGTTGTAATTGCCAAGGAATGGGTAAATACCATTAATATAACTGAAATAATTTAAAGCAAAATACATTTTATGCACAGATCAAAATTTTCGGCAAACATTGATCAACACTACGCTTTTAAAAGTGTTAAGGTTATAATGGTGCGATTTCTAGTTATAGCAAAATTAAATAAAGATTAAAATGAAATCTGCTAAGTATATTTCAATGTATCATATCAGAACATCATTTCTTGAACGGCCAAGCACCAAAGTGCTCGAGCGAGTTGAATTATATTTTTCGTTCATTTTGATTGTTTCATTTAATGAGTCACTTTAGTATTGCAAACGATCCAAAAAACTCTGTCTCGCATTTAGTGTTTAAAAAATATTGCATTTCCTATTTATTTCATTTCATATAATCACGCGCTCACAATTACATTTCTCTAGTTTTTATTTGATGTAGTCATTCACATATTTTTTTTAATCAGAGCTCTTGTAAATGCAATGGCAACATGTTATATTAAAAGTATATATTTGGGGATGCTTGTGCAGATAATAAAATTTTTATTTTTCGTTTACGAACTAAAATTTTTATTTTACCCCTATGGATTTCTGTTGACGCCAAAAAACTTCATCCCCTAAACAGCATCATGTACTGTGTTTGGATGAAGTGTATGTTAAAAAAATACTCGAAATATTTAGTGCTACAACAATTAGAAACGGATTCGGTAGGAATCTACAAATCTGTAGTACATATTATATACCAAGTTTCATCTATCTAACTCAAACCAATTTTTGGTAATATTCAAAGAAAGGTGGACATAATTCTAAAAATGTGTTTTTTAAATTCTAGAAAAGGTTAAAATTGGTTCGTTACCGAAATCTCGTTTCCAAACTTTTTAAGGTTATAATATTTTCTCTTCGTTTATTTTGTGTGCTAAAAAATAAAAGGTTTTCATTTTTTTCCGCTGTAGTAATAAGCAAACATTTTTTGTTGCCAAAAGATAGTATGCAATTTAAGATAGATGGCCAATTTAAGATAGATAGATTTGAAGTTATTATACTATGATGTAATAGGATATGTCTTAAAAAGCAAGCTTTCCCTTTAATGAGTTTAGCTCAGTTCAGTTACGTTAATATTCCAATTTAAAGAAACTCTAGGGCTATTGAGCCGGGATAGCTTGGTTGGGAAGGCCTTAGAGTCGCATCCCTTGAGCAGCGAGTTCGAACCCGCCAGTCATCCATCCTAACAAAGTCCTCCATGTCGAGAGTAATACCACTGGGAGATATTTGGTCAGAGATAATCGTTCTCTGTTCAAAATATAAATTAGGACCAGTCGGTGAATGAATGAAAAGGGTTTGTGACATGTCTAAGCTAGTTGTCAGACTTCTGCCCTAGGATGCTCAGGAATCCATATCCTTAGAAGATACTGCACCCCTCCTTCCATTGTAAAGCGGAACACGAGAATAACAACTACGCCTATTTTGGGACGGACCTCTTTATTTTGAGCCTCGGTCAGATGACAAGAACGACACCTGAGTTGGCACCCTCTCTTCTAGCTTCAACAGCATGCCAGAGGGAGATGAAAAAATGATGAATATGTATTTGAACAATTTATTTGGATTACATTTCAGTTATTAATTCATTCGTTGCCAACCACGAATATACTCGTGATTGGCAAGGTGTTACCCATTGCCAGCACGAATATATTCATGATACTTTCAATTTATGATAACGTACAACTTGTCAAACTTGCAAACTTTTTATGGCCACAAACATAAATATACAAGGGTAAAAACTTGAAAAAAAGCTACAAATAAATTGATTTTACAAAAATCTTATATTATTTAACCCATTCTCTATCAAGCCTAAATTGTATGAGGGTATTCCCATTGCCAACAGCGAGTATACTCGTGTTTGATTTTTATACATGCAAATGATTATTTATGATAAAATGTGTGTATTTATTTTGAAATAATAAAACTTAGATAAACAATGACACTCAAAACTGAAATGGCTGTGGGAAAAACCTCATACGATTTAAACTTGGCAACGAATGGGTTAATTTATAATAAAGTAGATATTTTTATCTTCCGAAATATAAATTTTCTCTGTAGATATATGAATGTTCTAAGAGAACAAAACCATATAATGTACTTTCTATTCAATCCTTTAATTCACAAATAATGAAAAGCTTTAGAAGAAAAATTTCGAAGGCAAATATTAGGTACCTGGGTATGTATACTATATTTATTTTTTTTATTATTATTATTATTATTTAAAATAATTTTTAGAAATTCATATAAATTTATTTTAAAAATAATTATTTATTTATTTATTTATTTTAATTGTTATATTTTATTTATTTGTTTTAATAATAATTTATTTATTTATTTCAATTATTTATTTAATTAATTTTTTATAATAATTATTTATTTATATATTTTAATTATTATATTTTATTTATTTGTTCAGGTATCCGACTACGTTGAAAACACTGGTTTTCGACCACATCGGCGAAATTTTTTTATTGTCATTTTTTGTACTACGGACTTTTCTCTTTCTAAAACTGTTTATCGTTTGTTCCTAAGTGAATTAGAAAAAAAGTTATAGCGATTTTAAAATACCTAACCGAAACAAAACAAAACCGGAAACGGCATTCCAAAAGCGGAAGTTGAATTCCGAAACCGAAAGTGTCCTTCAATTTGCTAAATTTTGATATTTTCTCTTGGTTTTACTTTATAAAATAGTTTTATTTTATGTTGCTAGCGGCAAGCCACACCGTTTTTAACACATACTTTCCTTATTTATTTGCGAAAAATTGGCAACAACTGTGTTCGTTTGCTGTTTTGTTTACGACCTCGTGCTTGCTTCGCTAATTTTGTTTTACTTCCTTTAAAAGAGAAAATTTTGATTTTTCTTTAAAATTTTTGCAGTTTTTGACGTGAAGTTTTATTTATAATGGGTCATCTGAGAAATTATCGCCCAAAGAAGCGAAAATTTTCCGGAAATCAGCACAATTCTGGACATTCTAAAAAAGGTACTGAAAGTGAAATTCTAGCCAATTCAACTGATGTTACTACTGCAAGTTCTTCAAAACTTAGTGGTAATAACTATTTGCATAAGAAAAGTTCTTCAAATCCTGATGAACTATGTGGAAATCGAATAATGGACATTGAGATTTTAGTGTCAGTGTTAACTACATTATGTTGTCCCATGTGTTTGAAAAAAGGAACTCTGCTTAGAAAAAGATTCTCGTTTTGGTTTGTGCTCAAATTTTTTATTAAAATGCCAGAATTGCACATTTCATAAAGGATTTGCTTCATCAAAAAAGAGAAACAATGCTAATGATATGAACACTTTACTTGTGTATGGTTTAAGGCTAATTGGAAAAGGGTATACTGCAGGTAAAAAATTGATCTCCATGTTAGATATGCCTTTTCTTTCTAAAGCAACTTTCAGAAGTCAAGAGTTAAAACTTCTGAAAGCTGCATCTAAAGTTGCTGAGAAAAGTATGAAAGAGGCAGCTGAACAAATACAAATTTCAAAATGTTCACAGTTTAACATTGTAGATTGTGGAGTATCTGTGGATGGCACTTGGCAAAAGAGGGGTTTTTCCTCCTTGAATGGCCTTGTAAGCTGCATATCAATAGACACTGGCAAAGTATTGGATATTGAAGCTATATCACAATTTTGCAGAATCTGCAAAACTTTCTCAGGAAAGCAAAAAGCTTCAAATAAACCCCATGTATGCAAAAATCATGATGGCTCAGCTGCACGCATGGAGACAATTGGAGCCTATCGTATTTTTGAGCGTTCAGAAAATAACCGGAACTTGCATCATACCGAGTTCTATGGAGATGGGGATTCTAAGGCCTATGATGCAGTAAAGGATATTTATGGGAAGGACTCTATAATTAAATTGGAATGCATTGGTCATATACAGAAAAGAGTTGGAACTTGCCTTAGAAAATTGAAAAAGTGCACCAAAAGAATTGGGGGAAAAGGGAAATTAACTGATCGCTTCATTGACAAATTACAAAATTACTATGGAATTGCTATTGGTAGTAATAAAGGCAATTTACTAGCTATGCAAAGTTCTGTTATTGCAGCATTTTATCATTGCTGATCAAGCAAAAAATATCCGATGCATGGGCAATGTCCGAAATGTGCCGACAGTTGGTGCAAATATCAGCGAGAAAAGGCAAGCAAAAGAACATTCCAGGATAAGTCAGCAGGACTTCCACAACACATAATAAAGTAAAACCTGTTTACATGAAATTATGTGAACAGGCATTACTGCGTAAATGTTTACACGGAAAGACACAAAATGCCAACGAGAGTTTTAATGGAATGTTATGGAACTTTGTTCCAAAAGAGCAGTTTGTTGAATTACAAACATTGCAGCTAGGGTTTTTTATCACTGTACTTCAATTTAATGATGGAATGAGAGGCTTGCTGGAAGTTCTGAATAATTTAAAATTGAATGTAGGACATTACATGCTAAGTGGAATGTCATTACTTGAAAATCAGCGAATAAATGATGCTGAAAGACATTCACTAGCAAAGGCAAAAACTCAAAGAAAAAAACTTTCTGCTCTCAGAAAGAAAAAAGGCCTACTTATTGTGGAAAAAGAAGGCCTGAACTATCATCCAGGCGAATTTTAAATGATTTTAATACAGGAAACAATGTTTTTCAACTAAAATTTACCTTTAACTTCAATTATCTCAAAACTTGAATTTTCATAAAAATGCTCCACCATTAACATGATATCTCAAAAACTAATAGAGGTATCTACATAAAACTTTCAGTATATGTTTTAAATGATTTGGGCAATGAGATGAACCAAAAGTTTTATTATTGATGATATACTTTTTCATTTATGGGTTTTTTTAGCAAAAATATGTTGTGAATTTATGGGAAAAATGCATATATATGTATATTTTTACCAATAACTTCTTTACATCTCAATATTTTTCTTAGATTTTGGTTCATTTCATTCATCACTGTATTCTATAAGTTGTGTACAAAGGAAATTAAGATTGTTGCATTACAATTTTGGGTAGAGTGTTAACCGTTTTGGTTAAATTTCCTTAAATTTCACTTAAAATTTTCCAATTTCTCAAAATATAATATATTTTCAAAATTTTTTTTTGTATTTATAGTGTTTATAACTTACAATACATCTGAAAACCATAAATAATTTTTTAAAAAGCCACTTTTTCAAAAAATTTCCTTCGAACGTAGTCGGCTACCTTAATAATAACTATTTATTTGTTTGATAATAATTAATTATTTTATTTATTTATTTATTTTTATTTTAATTATTATTGCTTATTTATTTTAATTATTATTAATTATTTACTTTAATTGTTTATTTCTTCATTCAACCATTACACAGATATCTGCATATAAAGGCTTACTTGAAATATCCATGGTATATCTCCTGTAAAGGTTCGTAAAAAGACGGTATTTGTAAACTGTTCCAAATAAAAGTTTCAGTATTTTTAGAATAAATCTTACATAATATAAGCTGAGATTCCTGTAATAATAAAGGACAACATAATTTATAACGCCTTAATTCTCTCATAAATTTTCGGTGTAAAGCGTAGAAAACCACTAAACCTCTCATAAAATCTTGAAATCACTTTATACAACAGAAAAATTTTATTCCCGAAATATTAAATTATTTTAAGGTTCAGAGACAAATATTTCTATCCCAATTTTATATCGGTTATAAGTATTGATATAAAAAGTTGTAAACATTATATCAAAAAATTTTGACTTTAACATCAGGTAAAAAGCACAGATAAGTGTTTCTGGAAACAGTTGTGAAATTTAATACCTTAAATATCATTTCAAAATTATCTAAAAGATATTGATATATTTCCTGAAATTAACGACAGCGAAATATTTTTTTTTATTTTACACTTACAGTTTCTGAATACTGAAATTATTCAAATGCAAATAAAATACGGTAACATAATAGATGAAATTGAAAAAAGATAAAAGGGCTTATTAGTATACCCGTAGACAGCGAGAACTTAAAATTTATTTTTGTCGACAAAGTTTTTGTGAAGCTATGAGCAGCAATTTTTTATAGCGCTACGCAATCAAAATTTGAATTGTGATATGTAACTTTATATGCAACACATGAATATAAATCAGGCCTATTAGCGACTTGAATTTTTAGTATAATAATCTGCATTAGTGTCCAAAACTTACGGAAAAGACACGAAATATATTCTTCTGAAAATTATTATGTTTATAGCAATGAAATTTATAAAACTTCACATATGCTTGAATAATATTAAAACGACGGTTTAAACGATTAATTATGTTTAGAGGAAAGAAAGTTTGTGAAGTTACAAGGCAGTTTAACTGTAAATTGTTAAAATAAGGAAAATGAATACCCATATGTGTGTTTGTGTGGTTTTAGTGGGTTTATTTATTTTAATGTACCGTTTTACAGCACTACTATTGCTATTTCGGAACAGACCTCACAATTTTGAACCATGGTCAGATGACGAGGACGACACCTGAGCTGGTACATCTCTCTCCACACCACATCAGCGGAAGTACGTTTGGCCCGAAGAGTTTTAACGTACACTAGATCCGCTTACACGATGGTTCTCAGGTCAAATCAGGTCTTGAACCTGAAACAATCCTGTTCCGAAGCCGAAATCATACCACGTGACCACAAAATATTGATGTGATTGGCAGGCTATAGTGAAGAGAGTTTCCCAGATAAACTTTGACGAATCAAAATGTAGACATCAATGCATTTTTTCAAAATTAAACTTTGCTCTGTGGGTCATATTTAAAAAAATATTTTTCACACGCTAATATTTAAAATAAAAACGAAATTACGCCTATCAACTTAATCAAATATTAAATTTGGCTTCTTTATGAAAAAATAAATAATACAAAACCAATTTTTTAAAATCAATTCTTTCTTTGGATATTAGGAAAAAATTAAGAAACTTAGGAATTTTTTTTATTTTAGTTTCTTTTTATTAAATAATTACGATTGTTGTTCTCTTATTCCGATTTACAACGGGAGGAGGAATGCAGTTACTTCCGAGCACCCGCATAACCCCTAATATATGAACCCCTGAGCACCCGCATAACTATCACTTTTTGATTAAAGATCACCTTTTTGTTATTGGACTATCGAAATTTGAAATTTAAATATATTTTTTTGATGAAGTTATTGAGGGAACAAGATACGTAGATATTTAATTGAAAATTTTAGAATTGATTACCCTCGACAAACCAGCTGGTCTCCAAAGGCGGGTAGTAAATTAAATAAAATTTACTATAAATGCGCACTAACTTATTTTTTAAAGTTTCGAATCATAATTTATTTTTCCTATCTGACTTAATTTATATTAAATCATCATCTTATTTTCATTTTATAAGCAATGACAAATCAAACTATTTCTTTTTTAATTTAAATTAGTTTGGGACAATTTTTGAATAATTTTCTAAATAATTCATTTCAGTTTATACGCTCAGTAATTTTATTTAATTTATGAAAGTTAAAGTGCTTCATTCTTAAAACATGGAACTGAATCGCAATGTAAAAAAGTATCCATCTTTTCACCACTCCTTCTAGATTGAATAAAATAGGGCTCGGAGAAATATGTCTTTGATCTCATTTTTCTCCTTTACACATAAAAGAGAAAAAGAACCTAAAACAAAAGCTTCAGGTCCCGGGAAAGATCCGAAAGCCTCCATCTCGAACAAAACTATCGTAAAACAAACATTCCCCGTTTTAAAATTTTTGAACTCGTGACCATAGCAACGGATAAATGCTATTTATAGTATTTCTTGCAAAGCTCCAGAGAGAGAAAGTTGGAGTTCCCATTCTTCAACTTGCAATTATTGAATGCTTTCAGTGGCGTTTCTTTTTCACAGCTTAACAGTTTTTACTTTCTATACAATTTTGATGTATCCCAAAGGATACCGAGATGTGAAAGAAATATTTTATAAATCCGCAAATAATTTAGAAAAAAAAAGCTTTATAATCTTCTATATTATTAATTGTATATATTACCGCTAAGATATACTGTTAAGTATATCTTATACGTAACCGTATATTTGTTACAATATACTGTTAAGTATATTGTTATTATTTCTTACGACACTTGGCAAGAATAAACTCGCCAGCGATTTAAGCCTAATTAGCGTCTCTTGTTTTTAAGTAGCACCAACTAGAGTCAAGAGTACGACTTTTGCTACTCGCTCATCACATTCGCTTGCACAGCAGATCACGTTCACACTCCTTACAGATAGAGCACAGAAGAACAGCCATGCCCGAACCGGGATTCGAACCCTGGACATCGAATTGTAAAAACTCATCATATCAGCAATCTTAAATAAAATTTAATTATTTTATAACATAAAAGGTCATGTTCTATAAACGAATTTTATCTGGATTATATATTATTTTTAACGCATAAGTTAGAC
>JAOUZG010000678.1:727646-740138 GCA_026289955.1 Argiope argentata | reverse complement strand
TTTTGGTATACTGGTCCTGTTACTCGACTATTGGCCCTAACGTTACAGGTTCATATAGCGACCTTTCTCTCGCTTCATTTGTGACCTTGACAACGCAACCTCTTGCAATAGTCGTGTCGTCATCTATCAGCAGTAAAATCGGCTCACTTGACGTAAGCCAGCCGCAACTCGACAACGCTTGACGCAATACAAATTGTTCACTTCTCCGCCGACTCGCTAGTGGAGGAGTACTGTAGCGCTAGTCTTACAAGCCAGATAACATCTACGATATTGAAGTCGACTTTTGTATTATGGTCATGTTACTCGGCCACAGGCCCTAGCGTGGAGGGTTTCTATCGCGACCTTCACTCGCTGCATATATATATATATATATATATATATATATATATATATATATATATAATGATATTTTTAACCTCTAATTAGTTAAGTCTTAATTTTATGCATAGTAACTTCATTCTCTTATCAACAGAATCTTCATGTTCTCTTATTTCCTGATACGTCCCACTATTCCTATTTAATGAATCAAATAAGTATTATGAAGGTATTGAGCCCACGTGTCGAGTGGATGGATAAAAAATCACTGGTATAGATATTCTTTTAGAGGATTCCTTCGATGAGTAATAAATCGTTTCATTAAATATATTCTTTTAAAAAGACCTGTGTTCCTCTTCTCTAAAGGTCAACATGAGGTCAAAAGTATAAGAATTCGTTTCAGATATCTACACGTGTGGGATTTATGAGATCCTAGTATATAATACCAGAGATAGATTTTCCGTCCCTTCTTTCGCCTTCTAAACCATCTGATAGTATGCTGAACAGCGTACCTTTTGAGATGGAATAAAACTGAAATTAAAAGGTCAATATGTGCTTTCTCTTTGATTTACAGCCACGATTCCTCAAACTGCTTAATAGCCACATATATATTAGCAGAACTCGTACAGTGCTGCCTTTAAATTGTTGCTACAGTGTATCTTTAAACTTAAAACTTGCCTATATTCGATATGACATGGGCAAGTTACGCAACATCAAACAAACAAAAATATATTTAGAAATTCTCAAAAATTGTTACAAAACAGTTTTTTATAGCGCTCATTCAGAAATATTTTGACTGTTACAAAGGTAAAATTATGATCTATCCATAGGCAATCATTTTGAGGTTGGATATCCTTCTTTTCGATATAAAGAGACCTGAATCAATGCTTAAAACCAGACATAAACAAAGAAATGTAACGCATATGCATAACACAGCTCTTGCTAGTTGCACATCCGCTGTTTGATGATTTCGCGCATGCGCGGGAAAGTTAAATTCACAATTATAAAACTAGCCTTTTTATTTTGATATGATTTTTATGTACAAAAAGCAACTCCAGTAAGTGCTCTACAAAATGATATAAATATCTCAAATATGCTTTAAATAGTTTTGTGGTTCCAACATACAGACGCTTTTAGGAGACCATTTTATATTATGTATAGAGAATATATAACTGGTATTATGTTTCTTGTATATGATACACGTGTCTTGTATAAATGGTATTATGTATATAGTTGATGTTTACATATTATGTATATAGTTTATACAAGTATCATCTATATGATACTTGTATAAATGGTATTATATATCTTGTTGATGATGCATGTCTTATATAATTATATTATGCTCTTGTTGATGATACATATGTTTTGTATAAATGGTATTATGTCTATGATACAATACCATTTATGCAAGGCATATGCCACTTGCAGATGATACATTTATCTTGTATAAATGGCAGATACTTGAATCGCTGTTTAAAATCAGAAGTAAACAAAAAAAAATGTGTCGCATATACATAATGCAACCCTTCTTATCTGCACATCCGCAGTTAGATGTTTTCGCATATGCGCGGATAAGTTAAAATTTCAATTATAAAACCCCCCTTTTTATTCTGATATGATTTAAAATACTAAAACCTTCCTAATAAGTGCTCTACAAAAAGGTACAAATATCTCCAATATCAGTTAACTATTTCTCAATTTTGTGTGGTTCCAACATACAGACTTTCAGGAGACTTTATTTTATATAATTTATAGATATATACACACAGAGATGGCTTTTATTTAATATAGTCGTAATATATTTTAATACGGCCGCAAAGGTTTTTATTTATATCAATTTTGCAAATAAACACATTAGATATCTTTCTTTATGATAAACCTTTTGCTATTTGATTTCTTAGAAGAACGTTCTAGTCATTATCCAGGGAATATCCAATGAATGATTCAACGAACATAGGAGTACATGCCTATACACATGTATATTCTGTATTGCGGGTATTTGAATTCCATGGCCGGTCCCTTATTCACGGTATTAATGACAAAGAGATCCAAGGACAATTTACTAGCCGAAGCATTTATTCCCGTTATGCAATGCTTCAGAAGATTCAAGTAGGGCTTTGCCATGTTGGAGAGATTCTAGAGTCACGTGCTCAGTACTCGCAGTTATATGGAAATCAATCTTGGGTATTGCAATACAAGGATTCCGTATGTTAATGACTTTCAAGGGCTTAATCAAGATTGATATCACAGCGAATAGCTCTTGTGGAGGTCTCATAGTTCGGGAAGCAGATAAATTTTACTGGGTCCTAAGTGAACAGTGGACTTTGTAGTGTTATTTAAGTCTATATCAGCGCGTATGTTAGGAAAAAACATCATTAAAATAGAAATTTTATATTTTTGTGGTTTTCTGTTTATTTTAAAATCCACCGTTTCTTTTAATGAACTCTAAATTGCCAGGGTAAGATTAAAACTCTTTATATTGAAACCATAGTATTGTTATGGCCTATAAAGCGCAGTTACACCCTCATCCTTATACTATATATATATATATATATATATATATATATATATATAGTATAAGGATAAAACCAAAAGATGTAACGTATATCTGTTACATATTCATTTTATGTAACAGATATACGTTACATCTTTTGGTTTTTTTATTGAACATTTAGAAATCTCCGTGCACCACTAAGTATCACACCAGACATTCAGAAAAAGACAATAATGTTACAAGCGGGTGAAATACGTACCGAAGGAGAAAACTTGGCGACGCTTCACAAGGAGTTCCACCCCAGCCGAGTTGATTTGGCGAGGGGAATATTCTGGTATTCCCGAGATAGTTCCCGGTGCGCCTCGCTACTTCGCGTGTCGCTCGCCCGACTATATAAGGGATGGGTTGCCGCAATATGCGGTTACCTCTCGGAAGAGAAGCTTCTCGCTGGACTAGCGGATTACCTTTCTTGCTTATTAGTGAGCTGTGTTTACGTTTGCTGTTAACATTGTAATATTGAGCTCGCTGTGATTGACTGTTTGCTGTGCTATATGATAGCTGTTTTGCAGTCTGTGTTTATTGTGCGTAAGTTTTGCATTTAAACTGTAAGTGACTGTTGACTGCTGGATTGTGTTTATCTGAAGTTTTCCTTTATCGAGTCATCCTGTAAATACCTGTAAATAAATTTGTTTGTGCTGTCCTCAAGTAAAGTCCATTCAATCCGTGCCCGCTACGCTAAAAACGTAACAACACATTTCATAAAGATATCACACACAGAATTACTCGCACATCACATTGGCTTGCACAGCCGCTTTTTACAGGGGAGAGGGCGTTCAAACATAAGACAGATAGAAGTGATAAAGAACAATCCTGTCCGAACCAGGACTCGAACCCGGGACACCCAAATCACGGGGGAAACACTCAACCCCTGCGCCAAGACGTCGACCATCGTTAAGTATTGATAGTTTTATAATATTTTCAGCTATATATATATATATATATATATATATATATATATATATATATATATATATATATATATATATATATATATATATACTGTCTTTCTTTTAAAAACAAAAAATGCTTGTTATAGTTTCACTTGCATTTTAAGCATTCCTTAATCATTCTGTTGTTGTTGTTACTTATGGCACTTGCCCTGGACAAGCCCCCTGCTGATACAGCAGCAGATTTAAGCCGAAATAAGCGTCTCTTGTTTGAAGTAGCGCCAAATAGGGCCAAGAGTACGACTTTTGCTAAATCTTCATCACATTCGCTTGCACAGCCCCTTTCTATAGGGGGAAGGCACAGTCACAACTCTCACAAATAGCACACAGAACAACAACCATGCTGTAACCGGGACTCGAACCCGGGACTCCCCGAGCACGAGGAAGACGCGTTACCTCTGTGCCAGAAAGCTGGCTCGACTACTTTGATACTATTAAATACCAACAACTGTAGTAATCACTTATTTTTGTTAAAGTGGACTTTTTTGAATTTTTTAACACATTTAGGTCTTTTGGGGAAACTGAAGATTCAAAGTAAAATTTTTATAGATATGTTTTTATAGATCAGCCTACAGACGGCATATCCATTCTATAAAGCCTCTGTTTCTAATAACAATAAATGTGTGTGAATCTGACTGCAAATGTGTGTTTTAGTGCTCTCAAGGTCATACGGTTTGATAGAGAGCCACTAAACTTTGATTATATATACTTTGGAGGGTAGGAATGCGAATCTTAAAGCTATATTTGGTATTTCTCGGTCAGACGGAGTGAAAAATCACCAAAGGAATGACACCAAAGCATTGACAAGTGAAAAATCACCAAAGCAATATGACGGAATCCTACATTAATAGGCGATTTTTTGTTAAAATTCACTGTAAAAAATTTGGTAGAATTTTACATTATTTGTGGTTTGCTTTCAGCTTACGGAAAAGAATCCCATTTTTTGAATGTTCCATCAGAATCTTTATTAAAAATTAGCTGAAATTTTGATTTTTTTCCACAATAACGTTTGAAATTTTTACAACACATAACTTTTACTTCAATCAATTTAGTACTCGTCCGATTTTATTATTATTATTATTATTATCTTGAATTTTAAGAAATTTTAAGTTTATTTTGATACTTACGTATTAGACCGTTCAACTTTATTGTTAAATTTGAAGTCGCCACCAATGAGTAGCTAAACCGCCAGTTATGACAATCCAACAATGGTGTAATCCATTGATCTTTATCTCCAAATTCAAAACCGTCGCCAATGAGTTACAAAACGGTTGGCGAAGACTGTCTAATACGTAAAAACCGATGTTTTTGTCTAATTTTCTACAATTGATAATATTGGTGCCCTGGAATTCAAATCATTTCCACTTTTCGTCATATATCTCTAAGAGAGGTTTTATTCCATCACTGAAAGCTAGAAAATAAACTAAAGGGAAAGAATTATGTTTAATATTTGTGTAGTTTACAAGAAGTATAAGCGAGAGCCGTGTGCTCAAAACTTGTTTTCGTAATCTCCAATAAATATGCCAAACTCCTTACAATGCGTAAAAATTTGAATGGGTAAAGCTGCGAGTGCCTTTGGCAAACAATAATTACGAAATATTGATCTTTGGCGCAAATTCAGTATTTTTACTGAATCTATACAGTGAGGCTTGGCGATTAATATTTGGTAAGTCGTTAATAGTACCAGAAAATAGAATAAGACTTTTAGAAATTGGAAACAATTCTACAATTGTAGTTACAAAATTACGAATCAAGTTTGAAATTAATCAAAAATCAATCATTAGGAAACTAAATTTTAAAAAAACTTAAATGAAATCTTCTATCGTAAATTTCGTTATTATGTGAGAACATTATTAATTTGAAGTCATTATTTATCTTAATTAATTTAATCTATTAATGCATTGTTAAGTCATGTAAAATTCCATCTGTCTAGTTCAAAGCTTTTTTGAGATTTCTTTATCTGAGAGCGACAGATGGTTAATATAAATGCAAAATTGTATTTTTCCAATTCTTGATTGTCTAAAATTCGGAAAATCGTCTGTATTTTGAGAATTCGACTTTTTTTGCTGTTAAAACATTACGAAGAAGTTATTAAAAAGTAAAATTACAATATCATGAGTTTCATAGAATAAATTAATCGTTTGCTAAGATTTTCCAAAACGCTATGACGTCATGGTATTAATCTCCATTGGTAAGATTTAAGTATATAATAATCAGAATTTAACGAAAGCGATTAAAATAACAAGTTATCATTATCAGACAACTTTTAGAAGCCATGGACATGAAATTATATTTATATAATTTATCGAAATCAATAATAAACAAAATACCAGCTAAATACCTAGTCACTTGAGGCGTTTAGTATAAACTTATTTATGAGGAAGTTGTTCATTGCGGCCATGTTTATAGCAATTTTTTAATTATCAGTTTTCTAAAATTGTGCAATAGTTATTCGAAAAATTCTCTGAAAACTTGAATATTTATCTGATTTGGAAATAATAACAAATAATTTTTTAAAAAAATCAAGGTATTAGTCTATTTTTACTAATATTATATTATACTTTATAAAATTCCCAAGAGAAAAGAAAACAGTAAAGATATTATTCCATTTCACATAAAAAAATGTAATTTAAAATTTTTCCGAATTTATTTTATGTTTAATTCGTAATAGAATCTATTTACCGATTTGTAATAGTATTTAGCCATACAGGATCAAGGAAAATGAAGAAAATTATTTTTTTTTTCGATTATCCACAAATAGTTGAATCAGTTTCATTAAATCAAGAACTTGTAAACATAGATGAATAGTTTTAAACTATAAAAACGTATTTTTACTCCCATTAAACGTTATAAAATTCAGAAGGGAAAAGAGAATATTTAAGATATTAATCCAATTTGCATTATATAAAAGTTACTTTTAAAAAATATCTGCTTTTATTTCAAAAATTTACATTCTGTTTACTAATTTGTAATACTGTTTAGTTACATATAAACAATGTATTTTTTGAAATATTTTATTTTTTAAATTCATATATTTTTATTTTATTTATTATTTTCCAATTTCCACAAATAAGTGAAATAGTTGTATGAACTTAAAAACTTGAAAATTGTAATAAAGTTACTTGCATATTATACCGTCCAACTTTATCTCCAAATTTGGTCTTCGCCAATAAGCTGCTAAATCGCAAATTATGGCAATCCGGCAATGGTATAATCTTTTGATCTTTATCGCCAAATTTCAATTGGTCGCCAAAAGTTACTAAACCATTGGCGATTGTTGGCGAAGACGATATAATACGTAAATACCGAAATAAATAAATAAGTTTTAAATTTTTTTAAAAAAAATATGAAATCAGTCAAATGATTTTAAATGGATAAAAGTTTGTTTTTTAAAATATATATATCTTCTCAATCAAATCAATTAAATTATTTGAATAAAATAAAGGTATTATGTTTGATCTGTAAGAGTTATTCTACAATAAATCTATTTGGACAAAATTTAATAAATTAGAAGTAGCTTATAGAAATCTAAAATTGTAAAGCAAACAGTTAATATCAAAACGAATTTGTAAAAAATACTGAGAATCAAGGTAAACAAATAAAAGATGGTATAAAAGCCATACATCTTTTAACAGATTAAAACGAATAAATTCAAAGCATGAATTTCTATAAACTAATTTTCCTTTTGAATGTAAATTCAGAGAAGCGTAAAAAAATATATTCCAAAGAAATCTGTTTGTAATGCCTAAATAACTTCAAAAGAATGTTTAGCTCAGATTATTTCAAAAAATTTTTCTAACATTCGGAAAGGAATAAACTTAAGCATTTTTTTTTTCATCAAAACCTTTTACAGATAGTTTGTTAATTTATAGTTAAAAAAAACATAGCAAACAAAAAGTTTTAACTCTTCTCTCTTCTTCTCTTCACGTTTATTAAAATAAGCATGGAAAAATCAAGAAATAAAAAATCGTTTGGCACGAAAAGAAAGAAATAAAAATCGTTTGGGCAATAAAACTGAATATATTTCACTTGAAATCTGTTATTCTTATTTATTGGCAAATATTTTTTTTTTCCTTTTATGCTTAAATAATTTGTTCTGAAAATTCGGCAACCTTTTACGAATTCGAAGCGAGTCCTTCGATCACAGATTTTACGCTAACTTGATTACGAACGAGGCGCAAATCATTAAATAAATTTAAAGCCCGTTTAACTGATGGCAGCATGCAAATCGCTTTATCCGAATATATTATGCAAATTTACAAACGAACACAATAGTTCGTTAGCCTTTCATAAATATTCCCTTCCATAGAACATGACGCTCGGTGTACGCTCAAAATGGAATTCATTCTGGAACTTTATGCGTCCGGATTCTGTGTGGAAGGAAATAAATCGTCTGCCGCACAGAGAAGTCTCCTAGTTTGAAGTACTCATTCAAATTTTCGGACACTACATGTAATATTTTATGAAATATTAAATAACTGTTTCTGTAGCTATTGGACATTAAAATATCCGAACAATTATTCAGTCGGGTAACCATTTTCTAATCAATATCTGGTTTAATATCCCAGCCTATCAAATCGTAATGATTAATGAAAGAATATATATCATCGGTTCTACAGTATTGTTTATTCCGTAAAATCTCTTATAATAACATTAGAGTAAAACTAGTCCTTTTTATGCAATTAATTTTTGTTGTCATGATTTTGATGACAAGTTTTTTATAATTTTAAATCTTTTGCTGATTGGAACTTAATGATTTTCCCCACAAAGTATTTTTATACTTCTTTTAGTTATAGTCTTACTACTCAAACTACTTAAAAATTAACGGTAAATTTTGGGCATTATTTCAATATCTTTAGAAATTCAATAATATTATAGGAAAGAGTATGAGTTCTTAAGAAATTTCAGTATAAAACACTCCAACAAATTTTTCTAACTGCTTGGTTTTCACACTTAAATTGTTAATAGCAATTTTTAAAACTTCAGTTGTAAGTACAACAATATTTAAAAATATTTATTAAAATAATGCCTTATTATGAAGTTTATTCAATGTAGAAAAATGAACTGATTATTTATAATGTGTCCTCAACAATGGCAAGAAAAACCAGAATAAAGTATTAGTAATAACAATAGAAACGATTTGAATACCGTTTCAACAATGAATTATAATGTTTAAAATTTATTATATTTTTTAATTAAATAGAAAATTTGAAATCTTTTGCTGACTGGAACTTAATGATTTGCTCAAAAAAGTATTTTTAAACATCTTTTATTTATAGGCTTATGACTCATACTACTTACGAGTTAACGGTAAATTTTGTGCATTCTTTCGATATCTTTACAAATTCAATTATATTATAGGAAAGAATATCAATATTAAAGAAAATTCAGCATAAAGACTTCAATAAATTTTCTCAACTGCTTGATTTTTCATACTTCAATGGTTAATTGTAATTTTTCAAACTTTAATTATAAGAACAACGATATTTAAGAACATTTATTGAAAGAATGCCTTGTTATGAAGTTTATTCATTGTAGAAAAATAAACTAAATATTTATATTTTGTCCTCAACAATGAAAAAATGCAGGATAAAATATTAGTAATAACAATAGAAATGAGTTGAATACCGCTTTAACAATGAATTATAATGTTGAAAATTTAATTTTTTTTAAAAAAAATTAAGTAGTTCGCATATTATTTTCCCTACTGATGAAAGTTAGAGAAGGAAAATGATTTTTAATGACTGCTGACATTATGCGAGGACTAAGAAAATGAAATTTCAATGCCAAAAATTCAGAAGACAGTTAAACTTTCTTCTTAATAAAATTATATATCATGAATCTTGATTCCATCACCAAAGGGTGCGATTGTTGTTTAAGTCCCTGCTTGGCGCGCTTTTCAAAAATCGCCAATTAGCCAACCATGAAAATGCGCCATGTTTTTTGAGAGCTCTTCTGGTCAAGAAGAAAGATAACTTAAGGTTGCCATGATTAAAACAATGGGGTTTGTCAGCATTGGCATATTATCGCCAATTTGGTGAAGAAGGAGGTTAACTACACATCAACTCATCAAAGTTCATTGATACAATAAATAGAACATTTAAAAAACACTACTCCATATATCGTCATCATCTTAAGTTTATGCCTAAAAATATGTGTTGGGAAAATTAGGAAAACATAAAACATGAATTGTGATTACATTAAAACAATGCATAAAAGACAGAACGGAAATTAAAGATAACCATTATGCTTGACTAGCTAGTTGGTCACCAAAACTGGTTAGGCAAGAATAAAATTTTGCCATTTATGAGATTATACAAATGCAAATATAACTTCATCGATATACAGGGTGTTCATTAATTATTGTCGGGCTTTCTGACCTCATAACTTTCGAATAAGAATATTACACAAAAACCGATTACGTACTCGTAAATTACAACTCAAAGAATTTTATGTGGCAACAATGAGATCTTACAGCATTTGCATTCTAGGTGATTATAATGTCATAAATAAAAATGGTGACCGTGCAAGAAAAAACAATGTGTGTATTTTGGTTTTCCGAAACTAAATCAGTCATAACTACTCAACGTCACTTCGGGACCATGTAAAAGAAAGATCCTCCTTCGTACAATTCTATCAGACTATGATTAACACAATTTCAGGAAACTGGTAGTGTTCTACACCGAAAGGGAGTGGAAAGACCTAGCACTTCGCAGGAAATTTCGATCGCATCCAAGAAACGTTTACTCGCAGTCCACGAAAATCAACGAGGCAATCAGCTGTGCAGTTACATATGCCGTTTATAACGATATGGAACGTTCTCCATAACCGCCTTTATCTGAATGCCTACAAAGTGCAAATTGTGCAAGCTCAACACTTTAATATCATTAATAAAATTCTTTGAGTTGTAATTTACGAATACGCAATCGGTTTTTGCGTAATATTTTTTATTCAAAAGTTATGAGGTACGGAAACCCCGACAATAATTAATGAACAGTCGGTATATTAAAGGCCGTATTAACATAAATCTTAATTTTAACAATTAGGTGCTGATATTTATTGCCAAACATATAATTTTGAATGCTTAATTTTGATAACAGGTTTCTCTTAAATATAATTAATAACAGATTAAATGAGCTGCTTATCTCAAAATAAATTAAAGAAAAAAATACGAATTCTTTAAATTCCAAAAACTATCATTTTCCAAAGAAAAAAAATACTAAAGAAATAATTGTCCGTTGAAAGGAAACATTTTCTAGAGGCTCCAGAACAAGTTTCTCAACCTAAATAGCATCACTATCGATTCGCTTCGAAAACAAAATTGTTTTCTTTTTATTGCAATTACTGTTTCCCTACAAAGTGGTGAAATTCCTCCGGTTTCGAACTAACTCGGTCCACTCCAAACAAACAATTACTTCTTATTGGCTAGATCGCTTGTTCCGATTCTTGAGAGCGAGTTTAATTCCAAGAAAAATCCATAATAATTAAAACTCGCTTCGAAAACAATTCGATTGCTGGTTGGAAAACTGGAAAGCAGCTCGAGGCTACTGGATGCCTTGCCATGGCAGGAATGATACTTGAAACAAAATCGAGTTCACCTTCAAGGCATCCGAAGATATCCGAGATTATTTCGGATGCATTGAAATATAAACTTTCTCCTCCAAATAAAATTAAACCGGAAATTTAAGAGGAGATTTCGAGAGAGTAAGAGTAGAGTTTTTATACTGGGCACAGAGAGTAGGCAAACATTATGGCCAAAATTAATTTATTTTACAAAATTTTAACATATATCTTAGCATCGTACACCACGCGACAAGAACAAAAAACACATCACTATAAAGTCTAACAATTCTCCTCTACTGCTATGCTGGCTTTATGCCACTAAAAAACTATTATTTAAAAATTCTCTAAAGGATTATCAGACAGCTGATCAACATCTAACGGTAAGAGAAATAGATGAGCCTTACTGTAAGGGTGAAAAGAACACGTCCGGGTCATCAGTATGACTAAAACGAAACTAAAGATATTGTGCCGTTATACATTAGGTGAGTTCTTATTAAAATGAGTAAATTATTTGTAACACGACATATACCAACAATATTTACATGGTATTAAATATAACACTCGAAGATTAACAGAAATAATGATGATTAACATATTAAATCTTTCAAAGAAAAGTTAATCAATAAAACAAAGTTGAGTTGTCACTCAACAAATTTCAAAAATAAGTAATATAAAAAACAATTTTTTTAATCCATTCCTACTTTGGATATTAGGAAAAATTTAGGAAATTAGGATTTTTTTTTTATTTTAGTCACTTTTTATTAAATAATTACAATTGTTGTTACAGTGGAAGGAGGGAGGTAGTAGCTTTTGAGTACATGGACCCCTGAGCACCCGAATAACGATCACCTTTGACTCAGTACCCCCTGTGGTATAACTCTCGACATGGAGGACTTTGCGACCAGGTTGGAATTCGCAGCACAAGGGATGCGAGTCCAACGGCCTACCAACCAGGCTATCCCGACTTAACAACTACATTTACTGTAAAGAACTAATATAAATACAAGAAAGTTAGTGTTTAATGAATTAATAAAAAATAAATGAATTAATGTTTGCAAAAAACAGTAATTGGATAAATAAGAAGTATTTTATTAGAGAGTGAAAATATGA
>JAOUZG010000678.1:715328-725822 GCA_026289955.1 Argiope argentata | reverse complement strand
GCTCCGCGGTTGTTGTCAGTATAGACCATGGACGCAAATAAGCGCTCCGCGGTTGTTGTCAGTATGGACTGTGGACGCAAATACGAGCTCCGTGGTTGTTGTCAGTATGAACCATTGACGCAAATACGCGCTCCGCGGTTGTTGTCAGTATGGACCATGTACGCAAATACGCGTCTGGCAAAAATGACCAGGGAACAATGCAACACTCGTAAAAAAAGAACTTCGTCCCTTAGTAACATCTCTAAAGCAACGATGAGAAGCAAAATCTTGTTTTAATTTTCCGATTATGAATATCTAAATACATTATAAATATTAAATTATTGGGATTTCAAATTCTACTATGTTTTTAAATATTGAAAAAAAATGTTTTCATTTAATGTGGAATAGACATGCAACACCGCTTCATGCCCCTGAAACTATAACCACCTGTTTATTTAAACAGTGTAACGAGCATGAGATTGAAGATATGATGAAAGTGACTGTTGTTCGACGTCTCACATTCATTGGTTAGAATTTAATAGAAGATTTCAGTTTTGAATTTAAAAAAGCTGGAGGCAGTGAGCTGTTTGAAATTTAAATGGAAAGTGGCTTTGTCTAATTAAAGTAACTATTGGTGATAAACTGAAGACTTATGCTAGTTCAAAAAAACAAACTTATAGTTTGTTTGAGATTACAAATTTCTGAAAAATATTGTAAAAATACAAAAGAAAAATTTAGGGACGAGGACAGAAATATTAATAAAAAAGAAAAACGCAAAAATTACAAATGAATGGCATGTACAAGCACAAAAATAACAGCAAAAAAGATATGGATTTGTATACCTAATCTTGTATGAGGAATAGACAATGGAATAGTAATTGGATTGTATGCTATATTATAATGTACCATATACCGTCAACGAGATCTATACTGCAGTATACAAAGTATTAGTCACCGGCGATCATCAGCATCAGCCGCGCGCCGTCCGAGTATTCAGCACTCAAAGGGTTACTGCATTTGTATTAGCTCCTAGGCAATGTCAAAAATCAAGAACTTTTAGTACAGCATACGAATAAACTCTCTCGGCAATGTCTTTGAAAAAACCCTATTATTATAACATTTATAAAATCCTTAAAGATGCTGTTAATCACCTAGATGCTCAAGATTGGAAATGAGATTTCAGAGTTTAAAAAAAAAGATCACTTTAAATAGAAATTAATTTCGAATCCCTCTAAATCTAAGAAGCTCTCTTTCTACAAGTCCTAAATCCTTTGAAAGAATTCTTTGAATCCAAATTAAAATGCTAAAGGTAATACCAACCTTAAAAGTAGGACTCCATTTCATCGGCGGAAGAATTCGTGCAAAACGGTTAAAGAAATTCATTAAATCCCAAAGACCAATTTGCTCCCTTAATTAGGGGCATGGAACATTTAATACCTGCAAGATCCCTCCGAAGAACTCGCACAATCAGTGTTTGATCACTTCTGTAATTGCCAGAAATGAGTTTTCCCTTGGAATTTGTGAGTGGATGGACTATTAAGTGAAAGAAAGGAATAAAAAACCTTTTCTCGGATGTCAGACGATTCAAGTGACATTCGAACATGCTGGAGTATCAAGAAAGGAATGAATACACTAATTTAATTGAGAGTGAGCCCTCAGTGAAACTTTAATTTAAAAATGCCTACAGAAAGAGCAATGGGTAGATTGAATATCTTACCTTTAAATGAGAAATCTTTTACTTTTTTTATAGCATTTAGATGTATTCTGCGTATACCAACTGGAATTTAATTTATGGCCCAACTTTGGAATATTTTATAAGAACTGTTACGACATGTTCTCGGAATCATTAGACATCTTTGTTTAGGTAACTTAATTAAATCGTATTCCTATACACAATTCTAATTAATTTAGAACAGATACGAACAGCACATCACTAATTTTAAATAAAGACGTTACAAAATCGTCATCAAAGTCCAAACCTCATTACTTAATTAATAAATTGTGTCTGACCGGGATCGCCTGGTTGGTAGAGCGTTGGCTCGCACTCCTTAGGTTACGAGTTCGAAGCTCACCGGCCAAAAGATTCCCCGAGTTTATGGCGGTTGGCGCTCGTTTAATCTATTCGTGGTCGCAAAGTCCTCCATGTCGAGATTAACCCTTCTTTGCATGATGATGGAAATTTCCATCATAAAATTTAGTGAGAAAAAATTGTACTCAGAAGAGGTGTACGATAATTTTTTCTACTGGCAATTTTTCAAATGACTGTTATGTAATGAGGAGCATAGCAAATAATAATAACAAATAAAAAAATGTCAAAATTATTATATTTGAACTTATTCCGTTATTCGTTGTGGTTATAAGAAACGGGGATTTCTTTAATATTTTTTATAACTAATATGAGATATTTTTTCTCTTTCTAATGAAAGCGATAATGAGAAGAGGAATTTATAAGAGAGGAACATTGAATATTTTGCACTGAGCTTAACGTGTACATTTAAATAATGATGGATATTTCCTTCATACTATTTTTTTAACTATTTCATACTATATATTTATACCAGGATTTCGCAGATATTATCCCTTTAACATAGAACATGACTTCTATTGCCCTAATTTATTTAAAAACAAAAAAAATCATGCAAAAAAGGATTAATACCACTGGGGGTACTGAGTCGGAGGTAATCGTTCTCTGTTCCAGATCTAAATTACGATCTGAGATGAATGAATGAATTTGCATGGATGAAGTCCGCCCCCTAAAAAGGGTTGTGACGTGTGAGTAGCTAAGTCGTACTCTTGACCCTAGATGGCGTTACGTGTGAAACAAAGAGACGCATTTCTTAGGCGTAAAATCTGCTGATCGTATCAGGGGTGCCTGCCCATGGCAAGTGCTATTAGTCACAACAACATAAATGTGTCTTAAAAGTAACATAAGATTTGAATTTGCTACCATTTGTTCAGTAAAGTATTGACAACTCTATAAAAATCATTTGACAGCTGATAGTTAATGGTTAGTGAAAATGAATCATTACACGATAGAACAAAGTTTTATTGTTGAAATATATTTAAATAATAATTATAATCTGGCAGCCAGAATTTTAAAATGTGAGAAGCGGCCCCTTAGATCGCGTGATTTCAAGTCAAATATTTATATGACAATATAACAGGAACGAATGCATTGAAGGAGGAAATTCAACGTTCATCAACGAAATTGAGCCTCAAATATGCAAAATGGCCATGGAAACTTTCAACAAAATAAGTACGTATACATCAGCAAAGCCATGGAGATCATTTGCTCTATGTTTTATTTAACACAGAACCATATCCCATGTACTTCAGGATTCAATAAAGATATACAATTTTAAAGAAAAAAAATAGCTTTTTATTGTAATTCAAATCTTGCTTTAACCCTTTCTTCCATTTTTTAACCCACCAGGACGGGCGCGGTGAAAAGTAACACGAGAACGGGCATTGGGTGTCAGCACACCCCAAACATATTAAATGGCATAAATGCGAAAATTTTTAAAGATTTGAACTCCTAAGAAAAATTATGATAATTAAACTTTTTTTGCGAAAAAAATGATAACTAATATGTTAAATTATCGTAATTTTCAAAATTATTAATGAATAAATTAAAAGCGCTTACCGTTTTTGTCTCCGTTCGAAAAACGGAAATTTTCCTCTTTAACACTTGCTGATTTTTTTTAACAATTTTTGTTATAATAAAAATTATACATTATTGTAAATTTAAATACTGATGATAATCAATTTTCTTAATAATTTAGGTGTATACGGATCTGAAACTTTAGATTTTTGTAGTTATTACATACATCTTTAATTTCTGAGTGTCCTCGACATATATTTTTGTCGCACCTGACGCACATGGTTTTCGATTTAATATCCTTGTTTCTTGGACACAAATAGCATCTTCCGTGACTCAGCTTTCTTTATATCTTTTCCGATAAAAAAGCTAGTGTTGTCGCAAACTTCCTCTGAAGAATCGCATTCTTCTTCTAATTCAGACTGTTGATCACTGAATACGTCATCATTATCTGAATCGTTTAATTCTTTTTCGATATTTTTTTCATCTGACGAAATCTCCTCTGACATCTCCTAAAGTCTGTTTAATTCTTGCATTTACGTCAAACAAAGAAAAGACCGAACAGAACGACTGGAACAAGCCATGATTTCTCATTGAAAAATACTAACACGAGGGCGCACACAGGGGGGTCCGCACACCCTCAATTCATTCTATAAGACTAAAGTGGAGTCTGAATTCGCCGTTTTCAGACTCTATGCATGGAAAGTGACCTAAGAGGCAGGTACTGATGGACCAGATCATTTGTTTATAGAGACAGACAGCAGATGAATATTTTTGGGTTTGGGGTGTCGAAACACCCCGCGCCCGTCATGCCGGGTTAATGCTCCATTTTCAATAACCTAAGCTATTAGCTGTTAAATGGTTTTTTTCGATATGGTTGCTAACACTTTACAGCACAAATGGAGATAAATTCAAATCTTGCCCTAACTTTGGGACACTATTTTGTATTACTTGAATAGCATGAACCAATTTTGGAGATTGAATCCCATCACACCAAATGGAAGTCTGTTAAATTTTACTCGAGCAGTAAGCATAGAACATTATGATCGGTCAATGAACTAACCAAAACGACAAAATTCGTTGATGAATAAAATTGGCGACTACAGTTCTGTTGCTCAGATTGCTATGCACTACGTGATTTTTGCCTTCAGAAAATGTGAAATGGAATACCAAATGTTTTAAAATTTTCTTTCAAATAAAGTGAGTGGACGACAAGAGACATTTGACGACTTAATTATGATCCACGATCTGTTATACAATTAAGAATTTGGGAAAATCGGTGTGGTGGTTTAGGTGAACGGATTGAATTTCTTGTTTTTCTGATAATTTTAAATACATAAAAAGGGGGTGTTCAACCATGCATGTTATTTCTTCATTTAAAACAAGGAATTCGTTTTTTTATTAATTTATTTTAATCTTTATTATAACCTTTCTTTTAATTGGCTACAAACATTATTATAAACACGAGGATCACAAAATAATTTTTTTCAGCTAAAATAGTGAAAACTAGAAAGTCAAATTTCATATACAAATTTTGGAAGACAAGGAAATTTAATTGAGCATAAAAAATATTAATATTATGGTATGTCTTATGAACAAGGATAAAATTAGCTCTTAGAAAATTCAAGAGAAATAATAAAATAAAAACTTAAAACATTCAAGATTAATATTCGAAAATTCATGTACAAGGCCGGAAATTTCGGTATTTTCCGTGGTTTATTTATTTATGGAAAGGTATTCCAAGATATGGATATTTTAAGATAAAAATTCAGTTTCTGATACTTAGGTTTTTTAAACTTGTTTTAGAAAGGGATTTAAAATAAGGGTTTAAGACATATTTTACAATATAAATGCATGGGAAGGTTATGAAAACAAAGGATAATACGTAGATAATCTCCTTACTAGACAGCCTTTTGGATACCAGACAAGTCTTGTTATGCAAATCCGCCTCAAAACTATAAGATCTTAACTATATACTTTTCGGTACTTACGTATTATACCGTCTTCGCCAACAATCGCTCACAGTTTAGTAACTCTTTGGCGACGGATTTAAATTTGGCGATAAAGATCAACGGGTTACACCATTGCCGGATTGCCATAACTGGCGGTTCAACAACTAATTTAGCGACGACTTCAAATTTGGTGATAAAGTTGGATGGCATAATACTTTTGTACCTACTTTTATTAGCCATTGAAAAAGCATTTATTCAAACAACTCTTTTCTGAGCATGCGACCATTGTAGTATATAAAATTACTTTTTAAAAAAAGATAATTTCTAAGTACCACGTAGGCCTTTTAGTTTTCTCAAAATATCTTCATTTTTCAAACTTTTACTTTTTGCACTTTTGAAAGAAATATTGTAATAAATATTTTGCGTTTTAAAGTCGAAATATTTCAAAATTTCGTTTTTTATGAATATTTATGATAAAGTGCACAAATTATTTTAATAAGTCAAGCAAAATTAGGGATACATATTCTGGATAAATGAGAAATATGCTCTTAATTCAGAGTGACTTTGGAGCACTATAAATTATTCGATTAAATTCCAAAATCCCCAGAACGAACTTTCCCTTAATGACTTTTTATATTCTGTTTCAGATTTATATTATTTGTCATTCTATAAGTTTTTTAAAGTTGTTGGTTAAAACCACGCTTCAGAGAATATAAACCTCGGGTTTCTTTTTCCAATTCATGTTTCTGTTGCCAAGCTTAACTCATAACAAAGCGATCGAAATGATATGCTTAGATGTGCTGTGATTTTATAATCGGATTTCCTGCTTTTTCATATATCAAGAATTTTTATATCTTTAAAGTTAGATCGGTAGTTGAACATAAACCACTCAATTTCAACTCAACTGAGCTTTTCGATTATATTGATAATTTTTATTAATTTTCTCCTTTCTTAGATAAATAACTACCTAAGGGCTCCAAGAATGGCTCTTCTCATTCCCATGCTTAATTTACAATTGTTTAATATCAATTTTAGATATTCCTGGACTTTGTTTTCGGCTAGATAAATTGTTTTTCTAGACGCTCATCTTAATTTTAGTAAGTAGTCCTCTAAAATTGCTCATGCATTTTCTTTCTCGTTTTGGCAAACATAAAAATATTTTAATTTTGAATTCAAACTTAAGGTCAAATAAGGTCAACCTTCTTAAATTTTCAAACTTTAAGCTTCATTATTCCCCACTTCGTTTTATCTACTTCGAATAACAATAAACCTTAATGGGTGGGTGTGTTCTGTAAATAAAACTGTTTGACTTTGAGTTACCAAATGTGGTACATATGTGTTTCGGAAAGAAAAAATATGTATTTCGAAGTGAATTTTTTTGAAATTTTAATTAATTCAAAATTAAATGAATTTAATATTTTCTTACTGTAAGTTCCGAAAGAGCCACTGCGCAAAATGTACACCATTGCATCATTTTAAAATTAAAAGATTAAAATGCCATGTATATTTCAATGTTCCATGTCAGAACATCATTTCTTGAACGGCCAACCACCACTTATGCTCGTGCGAGTTGAATTATATTTTTATTCATTTTAATTGCTTCACATTGAATGAGTCATTTCAGTATTGCAAACGATCCAAAATAACCTTTGTCTCGCATTTATTGTTTTAAAAAATATCCCATTTCCTGTTTCTTTCATTTCATATAATCACGCGCTTAAAATGACATTTTTCAAGGTTTTATTTGCTGTAGCGATGAACTTATTTTTTTAAATAAGAACTTATTCAATGAAAATGCGTTATTAAAAGCTGATTTTAAGATACTCTTGCAGATAGTAAAATTTTTATTTTTCGCCTACGGATTTTTGTTGACGCCAAAAACAACATCATGTTCTGACATGATAATATTATTTTATAGTTATACACTGTAAAACTTCTTGAGATATATTAATTTTTTTACTCGATAATTATTCTATAATTATTAGTTGGTATTTATTACTTTTGCATTGACTATTTTGTCTATCTATTGTGGCTCTGCATAATTTAGATATTTGGACAATGGGCATAAAAAACATTAACATGATTCCGAATGCCGATAAATGCGATAAAAATAAGTTAGAAATTTTAAATTTATAAATATTTTGTGAAATATATATAAGACGTTGACATTTGAAATACGATGTAAAACTCCATTGAATGAGGTTTATTTCTTTTACCAAGTTTATTCAGCTATGTTCAGACGTACCGTATAAAAAAGAACATTTGAAAGTTGGTCAAGTTGAAGATTTAATATATTGATTATTTTTTGAATATTAATAGCGTAATTTAGATAAGTATATTATCATACCTAACATGATGTTTTGAGAATTAGGTTTGTAGTGTCAACAAAAATTCGTAGATGAAAAATAAAAATTTTATTATCTGCACGAGAATCTTTAAAAAATCAGCTTTTAATACAACGTGTTGCCACTGCATTTACAAAAGCTCCGATTAAAAAAAATAAGTAAGTGACTACAGCAAATAAAACCTAGAGAAATGTCGTTTTGAGTGCGCGATGATATAAAATGAAATAAATAGGAAATGGGATATTTTTTTTAAAAAATCAATGTGAGACAAAGTTTTTTTTATCGTTTGCAGTACTAAAGTGACTCATTCAATGAAACCATTAAAATGAATAGAAATGTAATTTAACTTGCACGAGCATGTGGTGTTTGGCCGTTCAAAAAATTATGTTCTGACTTGAATTGAAATGAATTGAAATATGCATAGCAGATTTCATTTTAATCCTTTTTAAAGTTTCGAGAAAAAAAATTGCACAAAAATTCAAAGACGGTAAATAACGTCGTCACTGAAATATTTCAGCGAATATATTAAGTGACGTATTAACATTTCTTTACGCCATTTAATATTTAATTGTTTTCCAAAAATAGTAATTATATTATGAAATATTATAAATCTGAAAAAAATAGCACTACTCAAAGCTTTGCTTTCAAACAGATTATTGATTCTTAACGCCAGATGAAGGTTAATAGCTGGTTGACATTTTTCAATTGAAACACCTCTTGGTTCAATAGCTATTTTCGCAGTTTCTTGAATTTTATTATTTTCGTCAAAGTACTGAAATCAAGGCAGTTCATATTTTCTGAAGCCAAAGCTGTAACTACTGAATTTTTTTCCAAAACTCGATTGCAACGGACATTTCTGATTTTAGTACTATCATTCAGCTGTCACTTCAAGCATAAAAAGTGAATTTGAAATATTATGTGCAATATGCAGCAAGGCAGAACTATATTTTTTGTCACTGGGTATATTTTAGGCTCTTTTTTTTTTGCCATTATAGATTCCAGAATACCAATCCTGTTGCCACCTTCTTAATTCAAAATTTGAATCTAAAAATCTGATTTAAGATATTGCTAAAGCCTGACAGGAAGTAAATTAAAAGCGAAGAACTGTTTTTGAAATTATATGTGTGGTGCAAGCTGTGAAATACAAAAAGGGGGAGGGGGCGAAACACAGCGTTAAGTTCGCAGAAAATCATTTTATAAAACAGAATTGGAAAGACGCCACAGCGAAATTCCGCAAGAGATTGTCAAATTCTGTTTTTATTTATTTTTTTCCCTCCTTCCTCCGAACTTTCAGCATTTCGTTACATTTACGCATTCATTCCACTTTCTCTGACGAAAACCAAATTAAGGAATTGTGGGGAAAAAAAGGAGGAAGGTTGCCACTCCGAAATGAGAAATAGAAGAAAAAAGTATATATAAATAAAAGAAGAAATTTTCCAATTCTTTGGACTTTACTTTATCTTTCTTTCTTCCTACTCTGCTGTTTTCAGTCCCACGTCTGTCCTTTCTCTCGAATTTTAAAACTCTTCAGGAGGATTTTGATTGGTTCGTGAGTCTGTGACGTAGTGCCCGGGCCTTCGACTGTGAAATTAAATCTTAGTAGGGTATATATTTTGTGAACCTGATGACATCTTTTTTTTCTTTCTTTTATTTTTGGGTGTGGGTTCGAGGGATTATGTGTCCATTAGATGGATTTTTTCCCCTGTGAAAAATGGAATAGAGAATCCCTTTCTTTAGACGGAGCAAAAATCTGGCGAAACTGAAAGGATTTCTTAAAACGGATTTCGTTCTAAGGATGAAACAATACTTGCAATCATTTCACGCTCAGCAGGTTGGTCCCAGAAATTTCTTGTTCGGTGGTATTTCTCGTCTGCAGTTCCACATTTTCATTCCCAAGATGGTTTACACGTAATAGTTAAATGTTTCGGATTGACTTGAAAATATTGCATGATTTAACTGTGAACTTAATCTTCTGAAATGGATATTTAACACATTTTAGGAAGTAAATCAATTTTTATCTTCACGTATGTCAGGTATAAAAGAGAAAATGTTATTTAATCGTAAAGAAAAGCGTCTTTTAAAATTCTTAATTTTGATTTTCACAGTGATGATAATGATGACGTGTCCGTTTTACAACGGGAGGAGGGATACTGTATCTTCAGAGGGTATGGACCCCTGAGCATCTGAGAGCACAGGTCTGACCTCTAGCTCAACTGGAGATGACAAACACTCATCACAATTGCTTGCCCAGCCCCTTTTTTCAAGAGGGCACATTCACACACCTCACAGATAGAACACAGAAGAACGGCATGCCCTAACCGGGACTCGAACCCGGGACGCCCAAATCACGAGAAAGACACGCTACCTCTGTGTCATGCAATTTTCCCAGTTTTATAATTTTTGAGTTCCAACAATTTATTCTGGAATTATATCCCGCTATGAGAATATTTAATGTCTATTAACAATAAAAATGAATGTGTGTAGCTATGTTTGCGCTATACAAGCCAAACAGGTTGAACTAAAACTAGCAAATTTGGCGCATATATAATTGGTGGATGGATGGTGCATAGATGTGGATGGATTGTACATAGATGGGGATGGATAATGGATGGATTGTACA
>JAOUZG010000678.1:694936-707557 GCA_026289955.1 Argiope argentata | reverse complement strand
TATATACCGGGTGGCCAGAAATAAAACACCCCTACTCTGACCTCCCTGGATATCGAACTACTCAGTGTAAAGGCTTGAAAATTTGTGGACATACTATTCAAAAAATGGGGAAACGGATTTCACGAAAAAAAAATTTAGTTCCAGAAATCACCGATAGGTGGCGCTGTACCACTGGACGTATGCTGAAAAGACACAAAAACACGTTTTAAACACATTTTATTTGAAAGTACCAAGCATACATGAAACAAGGACGTTATCGATGCAGGGAATGCTGCTCAATATGGTTCCCTTCCTGAAGATGTAAAATGTGAAGTCTGTGGACAGCTTGTTCAACTGCGGATCGTAACTGGTCATCTGAGATGCTTCTCACATGCAGACTGATACTCTCTTTCAAATCTGCCAAGGTTATCAGACGTTCTCGATAAACAAGGTTTTTTAAGTGTCCCCAAAGCCAAAAATCACACGGATTAAGATCCGGTGAACGAGATGGCCAAGTTGTCGGAAACGCGCGACTGATTATTCTGTCAGTGGTGAAATGTTGGCGAAGAAACTGTTGCACAGGGAGTCCAATGTGTGGAGGTGCTCCATCTTGCATAAAAGTAATGGTGTCAAGGCATTGGCGCTGCTGCAAATGGGGTACAACAAATGTTTCGAGCATCCTTTTGTACCTGTTGGCCGTCACGGTACATGTCTCAAGGCCATTGGAAGTAACCTCTTCGAAAAAGAACGGTCCAAGGATGAATGTGGCTGTGAATCCACACCAGACTGTAACTTTCGGTGAGTGGAGTGGAATCTCTTGGAAGGTACGGGGGTTTGTCGTGTCCCATATGCGACAGTTATGGGTGTTCACTGTTCCACTGAGGTGGAAATGGGCCTCATCGCTCCACAGAATCTGCCACGGCCACGATGCATCCACTTCAACTCTAGCAAGAAATGTCAATGCAAAGGTCAGTCGCATCTCCCTGTCTGTGGCCAGCAATTGTTGATTAGGGCGGATTTTGTACGGGAAACAATGCACCATTTTTCTGAGTACGTTCCACACTGTGCTATAGGGAACACCCAAGTGTCGTGACACTGCACGTGCACTACTGCAGCCTAAAACATTATCCATTGACTGTTCAACAATACCGGTGGCAACATCTTCAACGACATCTGAACGAACCGGTTTGCGTCCTCGACCAGGCTGAACTCCAAGATGTCCAGTTTCCTCGAATCGAGCGATCATTCTCCTGAGAGCTTGTGGAAGCAATGGTCCCTTACGCAAATCCTTAAGTCGGCGAAACTCTCGAAGTGCTGCTGGAGCATTTCCTTTATTCTCGTAAAACAACTTCACAAGCAAAGCGCGTTCTGGCAGCGTGACAGCCATCACTAATAAGAATGACATTCCCCACCTTTTAACATGGCTTCTAACCATGCTTTATGCAAATTTTTCTGGTTACAGTATGAAATTGCAGTTACAACGGGAGTTCTAGCTTCTTTACTATTTTTATTTTCCATAAGGGGCAGAAAAATTAAAAAGGAAGCATGGAAGCATTCCATTCCGCATAAACATTTTAATTTTTATTATTATTTGTGTCTTTTGATCATAGTTCCAGTTGTGCAGCGCCACCTATCGGTGATTTCAGGAACTAATTTTTTTTTCGTGAAATCCGTTTCCTCATATTTTGAATAGTATGTGTACAAAATTTTGAGCCTTTACACTGAGTAGTTCGATATCCATGGAGGTCAGAGTAGGGGTGTTTTATTTCTGGCCACCTTGTATATATATATATATATTCAAGAATTGTTGTTTTAAATTTATAAGATATGTAATAAAACAAGGCAACCCGATACCGTTGAAGATTTGGGCAATAGGAAATTTGATACATAGTTTCAACGTTTAGCGTATAGATTCTTATTAATGGTTAAATATTTTTCATTTATTTTCGCATAAACTTCATAAATCAAAAGCGTAGCTCTTAAAAAAGTAAATTTATTACCCCCCACCATTTTATTAAAAAGGTATTTGTTTTATTCGAATCATTTAACAGAAGTCTAAGAAGCCCCAAAAATCCTAAGAATGGGATTTTATATTTCAATTTTATGGTGAGGAGAAAAGTTACAGTACCTTCAATCGATACGCATACGGGATGTCACTACTTATGTTTTCCATTCCTTTCCATATAAATCAATAACCCTTTGTTACCCCCAAAGTCTGTTACATTTATTTGAACAGACAGTTTACGATCGAGCCTCAAACAAATCACATCATTTTATGTGAACCTAGCACTTAATCCTGAACCAAAACACCAGAGCTATAAAACACTTTGGCAGTTTTCTAAACACTTTCGGGAATAGCTACACCCCTGAACTTTTTATCACCTCTGTATCACTGTGAATAATAGTACGAAACTCCAAAGACCCTGGCCATCATTTTGCTAATCAGTTCAGTTCAAGACCCCATCCTCCTCCGCAAGAGACATTCCTGGACAATCCACGCAGGAGATTATGTATGATATGAAATTGATTGAGATTGCAGTTTCCTTAGATTAACAGCGAGGAACTATTTTATGGTCTCGTCCTCAATGGGCCAAAAACCTTTCCATCCGGGTCTTCATTCTTTGGAAAGAATGCAATTTCGCTCGGGGAATCGTGTCCAGGAGAAGATCATCTTCTGCGGATTTGTTTTCTCCTCGGCAACAAAGGAACACCGTTGTGATGCTTACAGCAACCGGAGACAACAAATAAATAAATAAAGGAAAAAAGAAGGTATTTCTTGGGTAAGAAAATGATTTTCGCAGAGCGTTTCGGATAACGATTTCTTATGGGAGAGCCAGCAATGCTGGGTAGTGTGGACTAATTTGTGGCATTGCCATTTTAATTTTTGAAAGAAACTTTTTTTGTATTTATTTCAGCTTAATAATGTCACTTTTTTTAAAACGATTGTTTAGAATTTATTAACTCTTTGATGTCCGAAAAATAATTAGATGCAAAATTATTCACCTAATACAAAGATTTGTTTATTGCTATGAAAAATAAATATTGTTACAATCGGGTGAATGTCGCGGAAATGCGCCGTGGAAGGAGAAGGCGTTGGCGACGGCTGTGACAAAGAGATTGGCGCCAGCCGGGTTGGTTTGGCGAAAGGAACAGTCTGGTAGCCGCTGGATGCTTCATGAACCGGCGTACTGCTTCGCGTGCTTTTGGGCGCGTTTTGGGCAAACGTAAACTTTTAGGCGATCAGTCGCCTATATAAGGGACGGGTTGCCGGAACCTGGCAGTTAGTTGGTTAGTTTTTTTCCTCCCAGAAGAGAAGCGTATCGCTGTACTAGCGGATTACTTCTCTCGCTTGTTATTAGTGAGCTGTGTTTACGTTTGCTGTTAACGTTGTATTATTGAGCTCGCTGTGATTTACGGTTTACTGTGTTATACAATATCTGTTTTGGAGTCTGTGTTTATTACGAGTACGGCTTGTATTTACGCTGTAAGTGATTGTTGACTGCTGGATTGTGTTTATCTGAAGCTTTACTTTATCAAGTCATCCTGTAAATAGCTGTAAATAAATTTTTTTGTGCTGTCCTCTATTCAAGTCCATTCAGTCCGAACCCGCTACGCTACAAACCTAATAATATACATAATTCTTTTAAGTCTAATTTCTTTGAAAAATTAATCTACATCTGTTAACCATTATGTAGGCGTTTTTAACAATTAAATTTGAAAAATAATTAAATAAAACGTCAAAATGATGCACATTTCTTGAATGTCCAGTCACACTCGATATCGGACCGCAAAGGGTTAAATACCTATCTATTGGATTATAATGTGATTTAGATTTGAAGAACTTTCTTAAAAATTATTCTTAAAAATATGCATATATTATTTCATGAATTACTAGAACTTTTTTATTTTAATTATTTTGTTGTTTGTAATTTCATTAATAGTTTATTGCGAAAAAATTCGCACTTTTATTATTTTTTATATTCAAATCACTAATAAAGGATCAGAGTTTTTTCCACTTTAGGAAAATATTATCTTATTGTTTCTGGAATAATTTAAATTAACAACAACCCAACAAAATCACTCAAAAAATGATATATGAAACGTGATTTTTTTTCATTCACATTAAAATATTTATGCATTTCGATAGTGAGTTTTATTAATAGAAAACCTTTATTAGAATAGGTAATATTACAGGAAATATAACATTTGACAACACACTGTATATTACATTGGCTTACACATCATATATATTATAGTCATATATATTATAGTCATATAAATATTATAGTCAGCTGCAAGACTAACGAATGTCGTAATTTTGGTTGTGTAATTAGGGTATTTTTTTGTGACGTTTTAGAAAAACAGTTTTATTTGCATTTTAACTAAAGAAATTAATCATTTGATTTTCATTACTAACTCCACCAAGGTAATATGCGAGAACCTTCCGTAGAGAAAGAGAGAATAGCTTTTTAGAAGCTTCATGCATCAATAGTCGGAGGATGAGCGGTGCGACAATTACGTCATACAAAGCCTCGACGGAGCCTGTAGTTTACAGGTTCTTGATATATATATATAAATATATAATTTGTAATAGGCCTTCACTACAGGAACATTTGACTGAATATCTTAACGCGGTTCTTTTATTTACCAAAGACCCAGAATAATAGATATACATATTTCAGTTGTAATAATATGTGTCTAAGTAATAATTGTCTATTATTACTTAATTCATTATTGTTCTTGTTGTTTGTCACATTAAATTAAAAAAAAATATTAAGAGGTAAAAAATTCCACAAGGAAAAAATAGCAGCATTAAAGTTGTAATTTTTTGAGTTTTGTTTACAGTTTTAAAATTATTTTTTAAACATATTTTCAGAAAATTTGGCTGAAAAAATATTAAAATCTTGCTTTTCTTGTATTAAAACTTTTTAAGTCTAATTTTATGATTTTAAAGATTGAAAATTACTTTGCTCTTGTTTTGAGATTACATGTGCCTAGTTTATCACGATCAGGAAAATAGTGTATATAGCGTGTTCATTAATTATTGTCGGTGTTTCCGTACCTCATAACTTTCGAATAAAAAATATTTCGCAAAAACCGATTACGTATTCGTAAATTACAACTCAAAGAATTTTATCAATGATATTAAAGTGCGCAAAAAGCTAATTTAAACCTTATATTAAAGCTTGCACAATTTGCACTTTGTAGGCATTCAGCTGAAGGCGGTTATGGAGAACATTCCAAATCATCGAATGTGGCATATCCAACTGCACAGCTGATTCTCTCGTTGATTTTTGTGGTCTGCGAGTAAACGTTTATTGGATGCGATCAACATTTTCTTGCGAAGTGCTCGGTCTTCCCGCTGCCTTTCGTTGCAGAACGCAACCAGTTTCCCGAAATTCTATAAACCAGGGTCTGATAGAATTATCCGGAGGATCTTTCTTGTACTTGGTCCTGGAGTGAGGATGAGTAGTTGTAACTGATTTAGTTTCGGAAAACCACAATACAGACATTGCTTTTTCTTGCACGATAACCATTTTCTATTTATGACGTCATAATCACCCAGACTGCAAATGCGCTAAGATCGCACTGTTGTCACATAAAATTCTTTGAGTTGTAATTAATTCTTTGAGTAATTCTTGAGTTGTAAGATTTATGTTAATACGGCTTTTATTATACAGGGTGTTCATTAATTATTTTCGTGGTTTCCGTACCACATAACTTTCGAATAAAATATATTACGCAAAAACCGATTGCGTATTCGTGAATTACAGCTCAAAGAATTTTATTAATGATATTAAGGTGTCAAACACGTAATGATATTAAGGTTGCACAATTTGCACTTCGTATGCATTCAAATAAAGTCGGTTATGAAGAACGTTCCATATCGCTGTATGCGGCATATGTAACTGCACAGCTGATTCTCTCGTTGATTTTTGTAGTCTGCGAGTAAACGTTTATTGGATGCGATCCACATTTTCCTGCGAAGTGCTAGGTCTTCCCACTGCCTTTCGGTGTAGAACGCTGCCAGTTTCCTGAAATTGTGTTAACCAGCATCCGATACGATTATTCGAAGGAGGATCTTTCTTATAAGTGGTCCTGAAGCGACGTTGAATAGTTATGACTGATTTAGTTTCGGGAAACCACAATACACACATTGCTTTTTCTTGCACGGTCGCCATTTTTATTTATGACGTCATAACTACCCAGACTGCAAATGTGCCAAGACTGCGTTGTTGTCATGTAAAATTCTTTGAGTTGTAATTTGCGAATACGTAATCGGTTTTTGCGTAATATTTTTTATTCGAAAGTTATGAGGTACGGAAACCCCGACAATAATTAATAAGCATCCTGTATTTTTATAAAATAGAATTTGTAAGTATGTATCTTTATTTATACATATAGCTAAAATTCTAGAATTCTTTCCGTGATATATATTAAGAAAAATATTAAATTCAAATTAAAGCAAATTCTTCATGTTCTGTGTGAAATTCAACAGCTGTCTTGAAGCAACTTTTGCAACAATAAGAACGTGCTTTTGTAAATTCATGCGCGTTGTGTTTCGATTTTTCTCTCCCGAAACATTTCTGTCTTTCATTAAAAATTAAAACTTGATATATTGTGCAACTTTCTACTCCGTCAAAATCCTTTCTCTGCGCTTCTTTTCTAGGGTCGCAAGAATAAAGACGACCTACTTCGCTCAGTTTTCTAAGACGCCATAAATCAACGACAACCTCCTTTGTCTTTTTTTTTATTCTGTCTGTCGGGGTACATAAAATGAATTATATAATACGAAATATTTCTTGGGTACGAGAACGCCATCATGTTCTCCATAAGTACTGCGCTGAAAAACGAGATGGTTAACAATTCACGGACAACAATTGTATTTGTTGTATTGTACTAAACATGCTTTGGATATGAGTTGAAAAGATGAGACACGTTAAGCGTCCATAAAAGTGATGATTAGGATAGGAAAGTGGGCTTCTGCAAATATATTTTTTATCCTTAATATTATAAATTATATTAATCATTGCATTTCAATACTTTAAATTAAAAATTGCAAAAATACCGTAGTTACATTTTTAGCAGTTCTGATTAAGATCTAATATTAATAAAGGAAATTTTACGCAAAAGTATCATATATTTTTTCCTATTAATGTATTCCCCCGGGGGGCACCTCGTAAATGGGGATGAGATGCTTTCGGTATGGTGGTTGGATCTCGCCAACCCGGCGGGTACACAAACAGGTGGGGGTTAGGCTCCCCCCTCGATGACGGGGCGTACTTTTTTCGGGGAGGGTTGTACCGTGGCCGGTGACGGTTATTAGGACTCAACTACAGTTCCCGCTAATTGCTGTTGCGGTGGTCCGGTCATTCAGCGTCATTTCAGAGGGAGTATTTATTATTAAAAAGAATTAAAACATGGAGATATTTAATGATCAGAAAGTTAGATTATTTCCTCTAGGATGATGTTAGAAGTAGGTAAACATTTTGACTGAAAACATATTACCGCGTAGCTTTGCGGGAATCGCTGACATGTGAAGACAGACCTCTTTCCCTTACGAATGTTAGTGGGCCTCTGCCTCAATATTAATTGAGACAGTTTTTCAAAAGCTCGATAGATGGCGTTGTTCTGAAATGCTAAACTAATTAAAGGTATCGTCCTCCGGGAAATGATCTAATCTTTTACAACTCTTGCTTTGAATTACATATATCATCGGAGGTAGACAAAACAAAATGAAAGCAGATGATGGTTAATTAAAATAGCTCTGTGGGGCGTCGTACATTAATATGAAACGTGCTTTTCTCACTTACTTTGTAATTTAATATCTTCAATTTAAACTTCTATATCTAAATTCATTCGTAAAATAAATGGTAATAGCAAGATTTTTATGAGCATAGACATAGTTTTGTTCTTCCAGGTCACGTAGTTCTGTAAATAACACACAGTAAACCATTTAAATTAAAGAATTAGCATATAAAATAACTTAGGGTAATTGTGAATATAACTTCTGAAAATTGTTATCCAAATGAAAAGTAGGAAATGATGTCGCTGTATTAAGAACAAATTAAAGAAATGAAATCATACGTCGAACTAAACATGAAGCAAATATTCTAAATGTCAGACCATATCGCTTCTCACCATTTAACATGTCTGCACAAGTGATGTCATTTGAGAATTTTTCTTCTTAAATTTATACTTGGAAGAAAGAATTAGAGTTTCTTTCAGAATTCTAGATAGTTAGATGTAATCTACGTCACAAGCACGTGACTTGGAGTAAAGAACTTTTAGTTTTTATTTTTTGCCTTGATGAACAAAAGCCCATTTTGAAATTTTACCCACAAGAACGTACAATATTTCTTGACAAAAAGAAAAACTTTAATCTCTGGGAATTAAGACACGAATATAAATTTAATTTAATCATTTCAGTATTTTCTTAAGCAAACGATTGTCTTAGTTTATATAAAAATAAATGATGATAGATTTTTAAATTCTTTATTATCATGTGGAATAATAATTAGTAAAAAGAATGAAAATAATTGAATAATTATAGGCAATGAAAATTGCTTAGACAATTAATAAAGCATAAATAATAATATCCATCAACATGTTTTAATCGCATATATATTTTACCTGCTTTCATCAGCATTGCATTTTTATTTTGTATATTTATTCGAAAGCAGATACATTTTTGAAAGCTTGACCAGCGTTTACCTGTATTGCCTTTTCCAACTTGTTTAAAATAGTTAATGACTTAAATCAATTTATACAAATAAAGACTTAAAAATAATAATGTTCTCACATGATATTGTTGTCGTTACTTATGGCATTTGCCATATTGGACAAGCCTCCCACTGATACAGCAGCAGATTTAAACCGAAAGGCGCATCTCTTGTTTATGAAGTAGCGCCAACAAGGGCCAAGAGTACGACTTAGCTACACACTTACCACATTTGCATGCACAACCCCTTTTTACAGGAGGGGCACATTCATACACAGAAGAACAGCCATGCCCTCACCAGGATTCGAACCAGGGTCTCCCAGAACACGAGGAAGACTCGCTACCTCTGCGACAGAAAGCTGGCATTTTCAAATGCTAACTTGATATCTGAGATCAAAGATTTCATTTCTTATACTTTTTTTATTCAAGTTCCTTTGTTTTTTTGCAAAAAATAACTTATAATTCAATAAAATTTGTCCGTCCTTGATTATTTAGAGTCGCGTTTGTTCATCTGCATTTTAGATAATAAATACATAATCAGCTTTGTATAACAATGCTTTATTCAAACTAATATTTCAAATCTGCTGTATAATTTCAATTCATTCATATTTGCAATAGTTGATCTATAATTTAAAATGTCTAATGATAAAGTTCAGTTGCATTAATTTTGTTTCGGAAAATATTCTTCAAAGATGCATAAGAAATCCAGTCACCGAAAACGAATCTTTCTTCCATGAAAAACAGGCAGCGAAAACAAAATCATGGCTCACGCAAAGAAAAGCTCTTTTAGAGACTCGTATTACAAATAGAATGAATATAGCAATGCGGCTTGAGAGTTCTTTCCGTGATCAAGAATTGAAAGAGAAAATTGATGTTCATATAAATACTTCTTCCCATGTAGACTCGAAGCAGATATCGAATTTTTATGGAAGTATCCCAAATATCTGTTTCTTAACGAGATATCCAATAAATCGTATTTTCGGGAATCAAATTTTCGCCTCAATGGCCAAATGGTCGCCAAGGAAGAGCGGGGCTATTTATCTGGCATCCATTCAGCTCCATTAAAGTATAAATAACACTTTCTTGCTTTTAGATTTTACATACTTGTGACAATATACAAATTAAATTGTTATTTCAGACGAAATGAATTATTCTTTGGTTTAGTCACCCAATAAAAAATTTTATATCACTTAATGTTAATTAATGCCATATATATGTAACTTCCTTATCGCTATGTATTGTATGTGTATGTATGTAGTTGTTACGTTTTTAGAGCAGCGGGTTCAGATTGAATGGACTTTATTTGAGGACAGCACAAACAAATTTATTTACAGCTATTTACAGGTATATACAGGATGACTTGATAAAGCAAAACTTCAGAAGACACAATCCAGCAATAATCAGTCACTTACAGCGTAAATGCAAGTTTTACACACAATAAAAACAGACTGCAAAACAGCTATAGTATAGCACAGCAACAGTCAATCACAGCGAGCTCAATAACACAGCGTTAACAGCAGACGCAAACACAGCTCACTAATAACAAGCAAAAATCCGCTAGTCCAGCGAAACACTTCTCTTCAGAGAGAGAGAGAGAGAGAAACTCTGAACTAATTCACTCACTCGTCCCTTATATAGCCGAAAAAGCGCATGCACCGAAACACGCGAAACTCAAAGCATCGCGTGCGATACAGCAGCTACTTGGCTATTCATTTCGCCAAACAAGCCAAGCTGGCGCGAAGCTCCTCGCTAAACGTCGCCATCTTTGGCGAGTTTTTGCGGTGCTCGCACGCATGTAACAGTATGTATGCACTAATGTGTTATGCAACACATAATCTATAAGGTATTATAATTAATTTTACTTTCTGGTTTTTGAAAATGAAAGCACTGTCGAAATTTATATTTATTTTTACTTGGCCCCGAATGGATGGCACAATTATTATTAGGTGAAAACGTGATTTTACTTTGGTTTGAAGTTTCTGAAGCCTCAAGATGCATAAGCAACAAATTGGCGATTTATCGCTTTTCAAACCTCAATTTTTCGCTTTTAGGGTTATTATAAAATGCAGAAGGTTATCACATTTGGCCCTTTTTTTTTTGACAAAGATGCTTTAAAAATAAAAATTTAATTTGTAATTCAAAAGTTTAAGTCAATGGCAATACCGTTAATTTTTTTTTGGGGGGGGGGGTTAAAATGTTTTTATCATTTGAGAAAAATCATAAAATGAACGGGCAGAAAATTGGCAATTTATCACTTTTGGGGCATTAATTTTCTGCCTTTAGGGTTATTAGAAAATAATTTATATGGTCACATTTGGCAATTTATCAACAACAAAAAGTTACAAATTTGCACGAAAGTCCGCCATAAATCCGATTCTCTGTATATCGACGCACGCGTATTTTGATAATCACATGATTGTTTCAAACCTTTTTAAATTATTTAATGACTTAAATAAAACCAGTTTTAATTGGTTAATGACATTATTTGTCTTAACAAAGACAAACAATGCCTTAAAAATAATAAATTTTATACTATTATGTGAGAACGTTAAGAAATCAAATATCAATTTTTTCATAATTACTTTTTTCAATTTAAATTAGAATAATGACATTATATATATATATTTTTATTTTTAAAGAAGCATAGTAATGATAAAGCAACATTGGTGAAAGCAGGCAAAATTATTTTTTGCGGGTAAATTTCGGGGACATCAAAACCTTCTAGCCAAAACCAAATAATGTTTTCCCATGATAATAATATTAAATATTATTTTTCGTTAGGTTTTTTATAAACTTCTATTGTCCTGATAATTTTACAATCAATCAAAATTAAATAATTGTGTTCTTGTGTATGTAATTTTAACTGTAATTATGCATGCATATGTGGTATAATTATGTATAGCGCTTCATAATTATAGTTAATTAATGTCTGCATGGTTAACAAGGGTATTAATATGAGATAACGCACTCCTCACTCGCTTTTCAATTTAATGTACTTAATTTAAACTTCTGTTTCCAAAATGATTCTGAAAATAAATGCTAATAGCAAAAGTTTCCGTTAATATAATTTGATAAATCCAGACATCGTATCTTCCTTCCACATCACGTAATTCTAAAAATACCTCTCACTAAAGCAGTTGAATTAAAGAATTACCATAAAATATTACTTAAAAATACTTCAAAATCCAACTTCTGAAAATTATGACTGAAATAAAGCCCAAAAATGAGGCTGTCTTAAAAATGAACTAAAAGAACAAAATCATGCGACGAATTAAACAAGAAGCAAATATTTTAAATGTCAGACCATATCGCTTCTCACCATTTAACATGTCTGCACAAATGATGTCATTTGAGAATTTCTCTATTTTAGTTTACTATCAGAATGAAAGATTTAAGTTACTTTAAGGATTTAAAATTCTAAAAGCGTAGTTGTAATCTACGTCACAAGCACGTGACTTGGAGACCAAAAAATTTTGGATTTCATTCTTTACACTGATGAGAAAAGTCCGTTTTCAAAATTTATTCTAAGAACAATTGTTCGAAACAATAAAAACAATTTTAATCTCTGAAAATTAAGAAAAAATATATATATTTAAGTTAATCATTTCGATATTTTCTGAAGCAGACGTCTTTAGAAATGTCTGTGTGAATAATTGATGATAGATTTTTGAATTCATTAGATTTGAGTTCTTATTTTTTTGCGAAAAATTACTTATGATTTAATTAATTTTATCATTAATTTATTATTTAGAATCGCTTTTTCATCTACATTTTGGATTATACCAAATCCGTTGTTAGCTTTTTATGGTAATCTTTTATTCAGACTAGTTAATTTAAATTTCCAATATAATTTCCTGTCATTCGTATTTGCCCTAGTTAATATATATATATATATATATATATATATATATATATATTAA
>JAOUZG010000678.1:684645-694836 GCA_026289955.1 Argiope argentata | reverse complement strand
ATATCGGTAACTCGGTAACAGATAACCAATTTTTATTGCAAAAAAAGATATTGCAAAAATAATATATTATATGAATAGTGTTTTTACAAACTCACAACAGGAAAAAACAATAATACGGTTAGAGAGTCAACTTTTCGTGGTAAACAATTAAAAGAGGAAATCGAGTTTATACGAATGACTCTATTTATATAGTTTCTAAACATGATAGAGATTTTCTAAACAGTTCTCCCAATCTCGGTTTCTGAATAAGTCATCTGATAAATCCTATTTTCAAAAACCTTCAATTTCTTTCTATTTGTCTCCAAAAGGATTTATAATGGCAAGACCCTTGATTGCCATTATTGGCGGTTTAGCACCTCATTGGCGACGCCTTCAAATTTGGCGATAATGATGGATGACTTAATACGTCAGTACCTGTAAGTACTGTTTCTTCAGGTTGAGGACTTTGTCTGGTTGTAAAGCTACTTGAAAAGCGTTGAATATCAAAGATATGTCCCGAACATTCCTACTTTATAAGATGGAATAACGTTACATGCCAGAAAAATAATTACCGATATGTTAAGATCCATTGTCGAAAGCCTCGTGTACCACATGCAATTATTGGTACATCAGGCTGGGAGAGGATCAAAGCCAAATTCGTAATTTGCGATAATAAGCGTTTTTCATTGGTATTTGGTGTGTTATTTACAGCTTCCATTGGTTGTTATTTATCCTTTTTTCACTCTTTATGCCTTGCAATGCCAGAGAAAATGCTGGCATTGCAAGTCATAAAGGCCCTGGCATTATAGGCACGTAGACATAAAGGCATTATAGGCCCTGCTATAATGCCACAAAAGCATAAAGGCCCTTGGCATTATAGACACATAGACATAAAGGCATTATAGAACCTGCCATAATGGCACAAAAGCTTAAAAGCCCTGGCATTATAGACACATAGACTCATAAAGACATTATAGGCCCTGCCATAATGGCATAAAAGCATAAAGGCCCTGGCATTATAGGCACAGAGACGCATAAAGGCATTATAGGCACATAGACGCATAAAGACATTATAGGCCCTGCCATAATGGAACAAAAGCATAAAAGCCCTGGCATTATAGGTACTTTTTGATTCAATTTTTATTCGATAAATCGAAACCGCATACTTTAATTTGCATGGTGGCCAAATTTTGTTATATATCGTCTAGTACATAAAATGCTGTAAAGCACCTCCTGTTATTTCTTGATCATTCTGTGCTACAAAATACCGGGTGTCCAAAAAGTTCCCGTACTCCATATTTAAAAAATCATTGTCCAGGATTTTCTTTCAAGTATATTAAATTTTGCCATTCGAGTAATGAAACCATGGATATGCTTGAAGCTTTTTTCGGCGATCGACTTATCTCAAAAAAAACTTTGGCCACCTCGATCCCCTGATCTCGCCATATCGGACTTTTTTTCTGTGAGGATATTTAAAGGACAAATTTTATGAATAATAGATGATTTGAAAATCGCAATTACCCAAAGGATACAAGAAATCACTCTTAGCATGTTAAAACGCTTTTCGAAAAACATGCGCAAACGAGTTCAGCCTTGTCTCCAAGAAAGGGGTGGACATTTTGAACATTTATCATAAATGTAAGTTCAGTATTTTTTCCTTAGTTATGTTAAAAGTGCTTTTTATCATTGGAATAAAAATATCTCTTTTTAAATCTGTTGTTTTTGTAAAATAAATTCACAAATCATCAGTACGGGAACTTTTTGGACACCCGGTATATTGCAATTCAATCATAAAACACTTTTTAACGTAAATGTGAACTTAGAAGACGAAAACTACCACATTTCCGAAAAAAAGTTATCTTCTGCTATATTTATATTTCCTTCTAATCTCATTCTTTCTGTTTGTTGTTTCCTCTGAGTAGCGAGGAATTCTATTTACCACTTGATCTGTTGCCACAGGACGAAAAACAAATAAATGTGGGAAAAAATAAGCCTCCAAAGAAGGAACTCTACGGGTAGGTTGGATAAATAAAGTCCCTTGGAACCACTCGATAATTCATCCCAGCATTGTGCCCCAAAACATGGAACATATGTCATGGCCAGGATAAAAGCATCGTTGGAGCAGAGCAGATGGCAGGCGATTTCTTTCTTTTCAGTTCCACATTGGCGTTGTTTTATTGGAATTTTCTTTCAGTTTCTTCCATGCATCTGGTCAGATTCAATATTTTCATGACATCGGATTCCAGCAAAGAAATTAATTAAGTCTTTGCAACCTTAGAGACTGTACCTGGGGATCTGTGTTTCTCTTGGAACACTGAGGCTTTGTAAAAAGACTAATGCTCGAGGCCAGCGATGTCTTATTCAATGGAATAAGAAATGCTATTGGCAGAAGTAAGCTGTCATGAACGATTTTCTGGAATCTCATTGGAAGAAAATAACTTATTTTGCGGAGTGTCTTAATTAAATGCTATTGTTTACTGCCTGCAGTTGTTTATTCGCTGTAATCTCATTTCTTCAAACGTTCTGCTCATTTGTATCTTCATAATTATATTTCATTGTCTGTCTGTTATTAACACAGACAATAAAATATATTAAGGCGACCAGGGACATTTAAAATAACTTTTTGCAATTTTCATCTTGACAATTTGAAATTTTACTTGCATTAAAAGTAACACTATAGGAAGTGATACACAAAATTTTAAAGCATTATATTAATTTATTTATAAGTTAGGGAGGTTAGTATAATATAATATTAGCGATAAATAAGGTGAATGAAAAATGTTCCAGGTGCTCCAAATTTGTTCGAAGGTGCTCCAATTTTCATTATTACTTACTCCAACCCTTTTGAAACAAAAGTTGCCATTAATCTTGGAATTTGATTACGAAATATCAAAATTAACCAATGCAATAACTCAAAATGACTTAATATTTTTTAAAATCAGTTGTTTTAAGTTATTACATTGGTCAATTTTGATATTTCGTGCTCAAACTTCAAGATTAATGCCAACTTTTGTTTCAAAAGGATTGGAGTAAGTAATAATAAAAATTGGAGTGCTTTCGAACAAATTTGGAGAACCTGGAACATTTTTCATTAACCTTATTTATTATTATTATATTATACTAACCCCTCAATTCCTAAATAAATTAATATAATGCTTTAAAATTTTGTGTGTCATCTTCTATAGTCTTATTCTTAATGCCTGCAAAATTTCAAATTGCTAAGGTGAAAATAGCAAAAAACCATTTTAAAGGTCCCTGGTCACCTTAATAAAAGTTGAACCATTATAAAAAAGCATTATTTTGAAAAATAGATTCGCTTAATTAGATTATATTTGGCATCGTTAGTCATAGTTTGAAGAAACTTTTATTTGCAGAAACAAACATCTTTAATTTTATTATCATGTCAGAACATGATATTATTTTTGGGATGTGGTTTGTCGCGTCAACAAAAATCTTGTTAAAATTTTTATTATCTGAACGAGCATTTCAAAAAATTGAGCAGTTAATAATGTGCTGTCATTGCATTTACAAAATCTCTGATTAAAAAAAAGTTAATGACTACAGCAAACAAAATTTAGAAAAGCGTCGTTTTGAGCCCGTGATGATATGAATTGAAATAAATAGGAAATGGGATATTTTTTTAAACAATCAATGCGAGACGAAGTTATTTTAGATCGTTTGCAATGCTAAAGTGACTCATTCGATGAAACAATTAAAATGAATGAAAATATGATTTAACTCGCACGAGCACGTGGTACTTGGCCGTTCAATAAATGATGTTCTGACATTATGCATTGAAATATGCATAGCAGATTTCATTTTGATTATCTTTATTTCTCTTTCTTTTGTTTGAAATTTTAGTTATTAAGACATAATGAAATATAAATGATATTTTTATTACAGTACAAGTATTGTGCTGTTTATTGCCAATGTTAGGCTTCTATTCAATGCTTCATTATCGCTAGAATTTGGAGGCAACTGGCATAGCGCCAACTGCCAATAAACACAAAGTTACTTTGTGCGAACCTAATGTGCCAAGATTTATCGCCAATGTTTGGCTACTACGTTAGGCATATTCTATGTTATTTTGGGATAAATAAAGTTATTATTTCAATTACTGCTATACAACTACTATATTAATACAATGTAGAATGTTATGTTAGTAAAATGTGGCGATTAGTTTCAAACTAATATAGATAAATTTAGCATACATGGCATACATAGAAGGCAGAGCATATATTTATAATACATAAAGCATACAGGGAAGGCAGAGGGGAAGAGCGTTGAGGCATATATTTGTCTCACAATGAATTCCAGATTGATAGCAGGTTTGATAAAGTTTATGATTATTGACTGATTTCTCGAAAATCATGATGAAATTGAACCAACTATCCAAAACTCGCCAAACGCTCACCATCTTGGAAAGCTACAAGCAATGTAACATATATTTACATTGTTTGTAGTCTTTGGGTTGCAATAAAAATATTAAGATTACTACATTTGGCGGTACTTGCGTATTACACCGTTGATATGTATCGCCAAATTTGAAGGCGTCGCCAATGAGTTGCTAAACCATTTATAATGGCAAAAAACGCCATCACCGTAACTGTCGTCCGCCATTTTGTTGACTTCGTTGACGTCGAAGGTTTATCGTCAAATTCGAATCCGTCGCCAATGAGTTGCTAAACCATTGGTGACCATTGGTGGCGACGTTCTAATTCGAACGTACCCATTTGGCAAGAAATCGTCTCCAAAAATTCAGTTTAAATTAAAGATTATTAATCTGAAATATATACATTTTTTTCTTTTTGAAATTTCAAATTTTCAAATGAAATTTAAACGCAAATTTGTTTTTGTCGGAGGTTTTTATTTTCAAGCACAAAATAAATTAACAATTTAGAGATTCCTAATTAATTTTTTTGGAAAGTCATTCTCCATGAATACTAGAATACGATAAAATTATATTTTTGTTCATAAAATTTCCCCTTTCTCCATAAAGTGAACTCTTTATTCCGTCTCAAACTTTTGTACAAGTTAAGACAGAGAAAAGAAATAAGACTGGTTAAATTATAGTCAAAATTTCGTAAAAATTGGTGATGCTCGTATGTAAAAACAAAGTAATTTAACTAAGCAAGCTGCTATTACAGATACTAGAAGTTTTATACCACGAAACGTATGCTTGCGTTAAATGTAATAAAAATTATGCCTGAAATTTTTCTAACATTTTTATAACAAAAATACAATAGTACCTCATTTAACGAACATAATAAGTTCCTTAATCTTACTTGTAATGAGATACAATCGTTGTGAGGAAGCATTTTTTTTTCATTGGAATTCTTATAAAATAGAACAATACATTATATTAGGAAAAAATATTCATACTAATTCGTAATTATGCTATTATTTATGACGAGTTTTGTTTTACTAGGAAACATACTTACGTAATAGACCGTCAACTCCAATGGGGTAGTATCTCATTGGCGACAGATTCAAATTTGGCAATAAACCATCGATGCCAACGAAACCAACAAAATGGCGGTCACAATTAAGGTTTGAATTTTTTTTAAAATAATGGCGGTTTTTTGTCATTATTGGCTGTTTAGCAACTTTTTGGCGATGCCTTCAAATTTGGCCATAAATATCGATGGTCTAATACGTAAGTACCCTTTAAAATTGTTTAAAGATATTTGCCTTTGGCTACTCTTCAAAATTTGACGAAACTGTGACTGAGAATTATTATTAAATGAATTTATTCCACGCGCAACTACTGCTTTTCTACATACAGAGCAATTATTTCTCATACTTTCGGCATTTCCTTTATTTCCTTGAAAGTCCATTGGGTACTTTTCTGTTAAACGGGCGCAAGAAAAAAATCGCCAAATATTGTATAGTTTCGCCAAATTTCTTACAACGATTTTAAAGCGAAAAACTGCCAAACAATGTAAAATTTCGCTAAATTTTCACTTGAGCTCGACTAACGAAAAAGTACCATTTGTTGCTCTGTTTCTTCTATTATTACTTCCTTTTCTGACCAATCCCATCCAAAGTTTTTATTGTGATATAATAAGTTGCTACATAAGTTGTTCAGTAGTTTTGGCAATGTTCTGCCAAATTTGCATTTTTAATAGCGGTAAATTTTATCATTGAAAATTATCTCAATTGGACAAAATTACATGTTTGCAAGTAATAAATCCAAGACAATTAAAAAATACAGCTTTTATTTTTGATGGGTCGGTGAATGTTGAAACGATTTATTTGAAATTAAATATCTCGATATTCCTGAAAAATCAGCTGGTCGTTAAAGGTGATTAGTTTATCTCTTTCAAGTTCTGTAGGAAATATACTTCCAACACAATTTATCAATCTTCGAGTGAAGTTATATAGGTTGGGATAAGTTCTGACGCATCTTTCAGTAAAACAGAAACTTAAAAACTTCAGTTCCTTGTCTCACACAAAATGTCAAGTTTTTATTTATAAATTAATTATTAATTAGCCAAATTAATGATACTTATGCACTATACCGTGTTCGCCAATGATCACCAACGGTTTCGTAACTCATTGGCGATGGATTTGAATTTGGCGATAAAGAGAAACAGATTACACAATTGCCGGATTGCCATAATTGGCGGTTTAGCAACTCATTGGCGATGACTTCAAATTTGGCGATAAAGTTGGACGGTATAATACGTAAATACGAAATTAATTAATTAATCAAACTAAATTCGTCTTATAAGTTAAATGAATTGCTTTTCTCAAGCTAATCTCAACCTTAAAAATATTTTAATATACCATGGCTAGAGAAAAATGAGCCTTTAAAAGGTTAATCATTATATTTTTTTCCACTTAATTTACTGAAGCGTTTATTGTAGCATGAAAAGTAACCCTAAAATACCCAGCATGGTAGATTAGAAAATTATAAGATACTTTTACCTTAGCAAGGAACAAGTGGAAAATCGACAAATAATGGAGAATTCCGCCAAATTTTTAACAACGATTTTAAAACCAGAAATTGTCAAAAAAAGATTAAAATGAAATCTTCTATGCATATTTCAATGTAACAGGTCAGAACATCATTTCTTGAACGGACAAGCATCACGTGCTCGTGCAAGTTAAATTATATTTTTAATCATTTCAATTGTTTCATTGAATGGGCCACTTTAGTATTGCAAACGATCGAAAAGAATTTGTCTCACATTTTTTGTTAAAAAAAATATTGCATTTAATTTTTATTTCATTTCATGTAATCACGTACTCAAAAGGACATTTCTCTAGGTTTTATTTACTGTAGACATTAATTTTTTAAAAAATTGAAGCTTTTATAAATGCGACCCCAACGCGTTATTAAAAGCTGAAATTTTCAGATGCTCGTGCAAATAATAAAATAGCAATTTTTCGCCTACGGATTTTTGTTGACCCTCATCCCCAAAATTATATCATGGTTTCGCATAATAATAATGTAGAATTTCGCCAAATTTCTTTGGTGATTTTTGATTTGCGCCCGGCTAAGGAAAACCACTGATTATAAAGTCAATCTCCTCTCATATCCAGAGAATTAATGTATTTTTAAATGCTTCATTTAAAAGATCGGACATTAAAAACTCCCTTCCTTCCTCAGCAATTTAACTGTCCAATCAACAACAGCTAATAACTTGATAGATATTACACTCATTGTTCCCATTAAAATTATCCCCACGAAAATCCCTCTAGGTTTGAGGTTAAGGGAGTTTCATTTGCAGTGAAAATAAAGCATCGTGTCGTTCTTGCAGCAAGTTTAACTGCTTTCTGTCGTAAACACGGAAAAGATTAACTGTTTTTTCATCCCTCCCAGACGCCGTTACAGAACAAGTTAATTAAGAGGAGTTGCGGTTTTCTGCAAAATTTGCTCCTCTCCGCCTCTACAGTTAGCAGTTACTGGGGTCCCCAGAGAACCATTGTGCCAGCTTTAAATCAGGTCGGAGCTAACATCTTTCCACTTTTAGCGATGACGAAGAAAACTGCGGAGGTATTATTATATGTCCATTAGTGAAGCAGTTTTTGCAGGGAAGTGTACATGAGTTTTGAATTAGGATCTAGGAATTATAAGAGTGTATTTCTTCGTTTTCTTTTTCTTAATGAAGAGAGTAAGTCGTAAAGGCTTACCTGGCAAGCAAAAATGTTAAAATGTTATTATGAGTCATTAAATTTTGATTTAAGTGATTAAGTTTAAAGCTTTTATGTTTAATGGCGTTGATGTTGAGTAGAAGAGTTTCATTATAAAGTTATTTAAAGCGTTTTAAAAAAGTGTGATTAAGTGCTCAGATATTAAATGTGAAATTCAATTGTAATTGCTTTTAATTATACAATTATTTAAAAGACAATTCCCATTGTATTTTTTAAAGGTTTAGGTTTAATTAGTTTTGGAATTTTCTGATAATTCGGTTTTTAAAAGTATCAATTATTGCTCTGAAATTTACAAAGAAAATGGTACTTACATATTTGACCGTCTTCGCCAACAGTCGCCAACGGTTTAGGTACTCATTGGCGACGGATTTAAATTTGGCGATAAATGGTCGGCGCCAACGAAGCCAACAAAATGACGGAAGACAGTTAAGGTTCATTCGAACATTATTTTAAAAAAAATAATGGCATTTTTTTTGGGGGGGGGTCAATTAAGGGGTTTACCGCCCATCGAATTATACTAACAGAAATATATTAATCCGCGATACCCCCAAAAACGCAATAAATAAATATATTTAATTTGGTATGGAATTTTGTGATTACATGCGTAGTTTTGAGTCATATATATTTGTTTCAATCAATTGAGGTTTGGTTTGGTTTGATGGAGTTTATTGGCGATAAATCAATTTTTGAATAAACTACGCCAAACATATGGCGAAATTTAATTTAATTTTAGAAGTTTTAAGAGTTTGTTTCCAAATTGTTCGTTCTATATTCCTAGACCTGTCAACAAGTAAAAACTGCAAAAATTGATAGCATCATAAAACTCAGTCTAAAGGTTATTTGAGAATCATATCATGATGTAAAAGCCAATCATTTTTTAAAAGGTAAAATACTTTTCCGCAAGCGAAAAATCGCCAAATAAGGTAGAATTCTGCCAAATTTCTTTGGCGATTTTTCACTTGTGCCGGTCTAACGGAAAAGTACCAAAGGTTAAAAAAATGAGGATGGGGGAACTTAATGAAGAATGTCTTTTAATTTGATGTGGACGAAAAAGAAAACTAGCGAATGTATTCACTGCTGAATTGGGGACATGCTATTAAAATTTGAAGAACCGTCATAGGATACTGACATATTATACTTCGGGGGGGGAGGGATCCCCCAACAGCAAATGTTTATGTGTGAGCCGTGTGTGGCCAATTCTTAATCTGGTAAGAATTGTACCAAATCTGAATTGGTTAAGAAAAACAAATGTAAAATACCAATTCTATTTTAGCCAAAAAAATCGCCAAGAATGGCACCATAAATTCTAAATTCACGCCAAACCTTAATATTTCGTAACTACTGCTCGCTAATACCATGCAAGATATTCACTGATAAAACACTTTTAATAGATAATATGAGAAAGTTTAGGGAAAACCACCCCCGCTGCTTTATTTATTTATTTTTGATTTTAAAAAATGGCTGACAAATTCAGCCAGTTATCCAATGTGGATAAAAAGAAGTAAAATGTAGCTTCATTATTTTGATATAAAAGATTCGATTTATGTTTAAGAAAGTTAAGGAAAAATCTCAAAGTAGATAGACTGAAGATTCCTCTTGAAATAGAAGGTCTAAGGTCGGATGAATTCTTAAAGCTTCGGGTTTTCTTTTTCATTGCCTCGCATTGAAATCACTTGAAAAGGTTCGGATATTTGCAGAAAGTTCTTTGAAATTACCCGCAAGGAATCTTTTCAAGCCGATCATTAAGTTTTCTGAAAAGGATCCCAGAAAAATATACTTTGATTTTTTTTTTTTTCGAAAAATAAACAAGTCTACCGTAACAGACACAATGCAATATAAACGAGTTTTTCTTTAGGTACTTTTGAACTTCCAATTTTTTATTTATTTATATCTGATCTTGAAGTAAATGAAACCTTAAAAATTTAAAAGTTGAACAAACTTAGTTTTTCTAATAAATAATCATATATCTGTGACAAAAAAAAATCCACACTAAATTTTTTTATATTAAAAGGCAATTAATTAATACTAAAAATAGATTTGCTTTCATCGGCA